>WYDI02032400.1:0-32995 GCA_009867235.2 Psittacus erithacus
CTGCCCATGGCAGGGGGGTTGGAACTGGATGATCTTAAGGTCCTTTCCAACCCAAACTATTCTATGATTCTATGATTTCATTTTTCGGATGGTGCTTTTGCATTAGTGAAAATGAACCAAATAAGGCCATATTTTTTTCATGGCATAGGTGTTAAGAGCAAAATATGTGCTATTTAAATGTTTGCTTGTTACTACTTCTGCTTGTTAACCAGAGTTAGCTGGTAATGAGCATCTCCTTCAGGGGACATCAAGAACTCTTTTACAATTGTATGCAGCTGAAAATGAGGGGTATCTTTCTCCCCAGATCCTGGAGAAGATCAAATGATGCTTTAATCAAAGACTACTGATTATTTTAAACGTGCTGGACAGGCCCCTTTTTTATCTATCAGTGCCCAGAAATCTCAAAAATAAACATACAAAATGACACACATTAGTCCCAAAGAGGACAAAGGCAATCTCATAGTCACCTGCAGACCTAAATGCCTGCCAGACAGCAAAAGACCCAGAGGAAAACAAGAATTCACACCATTCTCCAAGTTACAGACAATTCCAGAATTTCAGTGGCTCTTAAGGTCCTTTCCAACCCTAACTATTCTATGATTCTATGATTCTGTGTTCCGGTCTGGTCTCCGCTGTACCCAATGGCAGACAAATCCTGGTCTTCCTATGACTGGAAATGTGAACAGTGGTGTGGCATATACTCACATTGATACCATCCCAGGAAAAATCTGTCCGTGTTTGCTAAAGAAAGCACAGAATGAGATCATGTTAATATAACAAACAAGCTGCAAACATCGAGATGCATCACTTTGAGGCTGACACAAGGAGGAGCTAAACTACCTGTGTATTTTGAGTATAATATGGGAAGTTACAGCCTTATTTCTGCTGAGATTATTTTCTCTCGTGGTATTTTGGTTTGTCCATTCTGACCCGCTTTCCCTGCACAAACTAGATCCATTTCACGTATGAGCCATTACAGTACCAATTCATAGTGCATTTCCATCAGCTGGGAGGACTCGCATCTCCACATCTTGGCTTTGGGGATGTGGACACTCAGGAAAATTCAGATGAATCAGTTACACCTATGGTACGCATTCACATAAAATGTTCACTGAGACATAGTTTATGCTCACTGATTCCCAGATTTGCATTTGATTTAACTGAATTTTCCATACAAGGTTGAGCCCCACGGTCCCTGCCAAGATTCCATGAAATGAGTTTCTTGCAGCTACATTCTGAGCCACCAAGGAATAATAAGGAAATAAAAATATCTGTACATTAGCATTAGGAAAAGTTTTACAAATTGTATGTTATTTGGTCATGCTATTTGTGAACGTCATTTGTGATTCCTCAAATATTATGTGTTTAAAATAGCTTCAACCTTTTTATTAATCATGACTGCATACCCTGAGCCTTACAGAGCTGAAAATTCAGGTATCTAAGATTGAAGAAGCTGCAGGAATTCAGAACAGCACATGAATCAGCCCTTGAGATGCTGCGTGGTAAATCAATTGGCAGCGAGTTACTAGGGGGAGCATCCCTAAAATCAAAATGGAGACAACTGTGTTTCTTCAACAGATTTTAGCTGTACTGAGGAAGCTGGGACAGACATTGTGCTGGACATTTCAATGAATCCATTATTCAAGGACTGCAGACCTACAGGCTTGTCAGAACTGCCACAGTTTTTCCCATGTTCTGTTCCACTCCAGTCATGAGTGGTTAAAAGCACTTTCATTTGCAAATTCTTACTGTGGATATTGTGAAGGGAGTGACTCAACTCTATTCAGTGCAAGCCAGACTGCACAGATATGAAAGTCTGATCCTTGAGTGCACAGTGGTATTCTGGTCCTCTCCCAGGCTGCCTCAGTAATGCACAACACCCATTTATGAGCTCAGAAAGAACTCAAACTTTCCGATCCCCATGGGTAACTGGGTTTGGGACAGGCACTCACCTCAGTGGAAGGTCGATGGAAGCTGCTGCCATGCAGGGAACTGGTGCTGTCCATATTGATTTGGTCCACATCTTTCAGTCCTTTCCAGTCTACTGCAATCACCTCGTTTCCTGTGGGAACACATCCGGTCAGGCTTCTGAATGCCACCACAATATGTTCTAGAAGTCTTAAAGCCAGCTCAGCTCAGCACACAAGAGAATCGCTAAGTTTTAGGCCACATGAGCCTTAAACCAAACCTTCTGATTTTAATCAGGCTACCTGTACATCATCAGCTATTATATTTCACTCAGTTATCTCCATATCATCCAGTATCTGAAGGGGGGCTATAAGGATGCTGGGGGGAGGCTCTTCATCAGGGACTGTAGTGATAGGACAGGGGGTAATGGGTTCAAACTTAAACAAGAGAAGTTTAGATTGGATATAAAGAGGAAGTTCTTTACTGTGAGGGTGGTGAGGCACTGGAATGGGTTGCTCAAGGAAGCTGTGAATGCTCCATCCCTGGCGGTGTTCAAGGCCAGGTTGGACAGAGCCTTGGGTGACATGGTTTAATGTGAGGTGTCCCTGGCCACGGCAGGGGGGTTGGAACTGGATGTTCTTATGGTCCTTTCTAACCCTAACTATTCTGTGATTCTATGATTCTATATGAAGATCCGTCATTTGTGTTTTTCCCAAGCATAACATATGTTTGGCTACAGCTCCTCAGATAGAAAAAATGTAGTCATGATGTGTGCCTGAGAAAGAACCAACTCCTTTGATATTCTATTCCAGTATTAAACCATCATCACTTAAAAAGGCACTTCTCCTTTATAATTTGAATTGGTCTGACACCAGCTTAGAGCTGCTGGTGCCCTTGCTTTGCTGTTCTCAGCAAGATTAAAGACCTTTTTAATACCCGCCATTACATTTCAGGGAAGTTATTCATACACTTGCTTGTCTCTTGACAAACTAAACAGACTGAGATCATTAGATTTCTTACGTTCAGCACTTTTCCAGTCCCCTTAAAAAATCTGTCTCTCTTTTTGAAAGACATCTCAAATGTTTCAGTTCTTTAAAACGTGGACATAAAAGCATACACAGCAATGTACGTAAGCCTAAAAATAGTTACTTACTGCTGCTCTTCAAATTAACCCATTGTGCCATAGCCTCACAGGAGAGTCTCACATTCAGCTGTTTGCTCACTCAGATCCCTAAGCACTTAGCACAGCTTTCTGGGATTGTTACCCATGCAAAAGCAGAGACTGTGCCATTTGATTTCACATGCGTTTTAATACAACTTAAAGTATTTGACTAAATATTGTCAACACAAAATAGAAATTATAAAATTGAATTAATACAGATTAAAATAAAATTAAATTGTAATGAAATTGTAAAAATAAGATTAAATTGTAATGAAAACTAAATGCAAAGTAGCCCACTTCAAATAGTCAGCCAAGTAACCAAAACTATTCTCTCCAGTTAGCGATTACTTGTACCATCATCAAGCTTTGTTAAAAGTTATTCACTTCCATGTCACGGAGGAAAGGTTGTACTGTGTTTAAACCGGAGCCTGGCAAGAAATACAGCTCCTAAAGTGATTGTCTATTCCTGGGATTGATTCAGCAATATCTGGTGTATTTGGAATACGTGCCATTGCATGTGATTGTTCTATATTTATTAGATTTTAGCTTTCTATTTACTCTTTATAGCAGATTTCTCCTTCACAGACACATGCAAACCCCCTTGCTCATTCTAGCATGTTTACACTGGCTCATCACTGCACTTCCTGGGTTGAAATCTTCTGGCAGTCAAAAGATGCTGTACCCATCAACTACAATTTAAAATGCAACAGAAATAATTTGGTCCCTTAGAAAGGCTAAATACGGTGAGATGATAACCAGGAGAAAGCAAATCTGAATCAGTGTCTACCACACCTTCACATCTCTTTCTGAATAAAACCCTGAAACAACAAGGCATATTTTCACCTTCACATGTGAAGTATGTTTCTGCTCATCAGGTTAACTAGAAGCAAGTACTTTAATAACATCCCCTGTATGTCTCTGACCAGGCTGAGTAAAGTTGCTCTTTTCCAAGTTGCAGGGAACTTGAAAGGCAATTCCTGTACTGTATGCTACAAAGGTGAGCACAGACGTCAGACACAGCCTGACTTCAGAAGGAGGCAGGATGTGGCTATAATGAGCATGACAAAGACTGCCTTTCAAGGTTGTGATCCTCTTGACTGATTTTCTTCACAAGGACCAGCATGCATTTGGCCTTACTGAGCTCAGTTATTTAATTCTAATTTAATTCCCATCCCTGGAGACATCAGCCCACCAAAGGCTCATCTCCACATGCCCAGAGGAGCATAGGGGGATGATGGCATGTGGGAATACAGCTTGCAGACTAAGAGGAAGAGACATCCTTTCTGGGTCCTTCTAGAGCTGTCCCAGGACAGCCTCAACCCCACAGTCAAGGGGAAAGCCTATCAAGATCAATCAGGGGGAGAGGCTTTCAGATTCATTTTTGTAATTGATTGGAGTGGTTCCTGCCTTAGGGGTATGGGACCTAATATGGGAAGCAGGAGAGGAGCATTTGGGGATTGCACTAGATTTATGTGTGGTCTAGAGAAAGAACCAACAGCAGGCAAAGCAGGGGGATCTAGGTGGTTTGGGGAGAAATAAGTGTGAGAAAATAGACAAAAAGGGATAAAAAGGGCTGGTAGCATGTAAACACATTGCTGACCAGTAGGGTTGTCTGGCTGTGCCCAGTGCTTTTTTATGTAGTCTGATCTCTCTTCTTGTTAAATTCCATTTCTGTTTTCTGGCATGAAGGACATTCTAGTCTGGGTGCATGTTTCGTGATGGAAGTCTGTGCCAGGAACTGGAGAGACTGGGGAAGCAGGAGAGGTTACGCCTCTCCATAGCAGAAGGCAGCTATACAGAAGAATATAGAATACAGAATACAGAATGGATAGAATACCGACTATACCACATGCAACTTGAAAGGCCCAAAGTTTGGGAAATGACACTCAACCTTTGTTCCTAATTCTGCTAAACCACTGACGGTTTCCATCAAGAGTTAGACGTATTAGTATAATTCTGGCAGATTGCAGCATCAAATCATTGAAGAACATTAACATCAAACTATCCTTTGTCTCAAATTGCACACCTCTTCCATAATAGAGTGAAAGGCCTATGAAATGTATTTATTACTGGTTTCCTCAGTTGAAACTACCTAGACAAGGGAAGAGAATGAGTAACATCTGATCTTGTGTGCACTATAGTTATAAAGACTAACTAATTATTGCAAATTCTTGGTCTAAACAGTTTCACAGGTAGTAAGAAAGGAAGAAATATATTGGGAGAAAATAACTAATAAATGTTTTTAAATGCAGCGATATGTGCCAAAGCATTAACACCACCACACACTGTGGTTAAAAAGATGTCTGGATTCTACTTGGCATTGGACCTGGGGCAATGTTACTTCCTCTTATTGAAAGTTGGATAAAGGTTAGTGGTTTGATTCTTTTCTTTCTTTTTATTGCTAGGAATAGCAAAAGCAACTTCATGGAGCCTGGTGCTCAATACATGCAACTTGACAGGCTCAAAGTCTGTCGAGTTATTAATCCACAGACATGAAAGATCAAGTTCTGCTCTGACACATGGAAGGAAAAAACCCCAGAAATCTCAGAAAGAAGTATGGACAGTGAAGCTGGGAAAGAGAAACTGAAGGCTTTTATGAAGACGTTATATTTTAGTATTGTTTTTATTCAATCTCTTGTCAACCTCTTCCTTCAATTAGTATGTTGTGTTTTTTGCTTTTGCAATGGTACATTTCTTCTCCAATACAATTTCTTTTCTTAGCCAACTTCCATTACAGCTTCTGCTAATCGTCGTGACTATCCCATTTGTAATTCTATCACCAATCATCTCTTAGAAAACAGCATTTGCCCTTCTCCATATCGACCTTTGAAACATGAGAGGGTCATAAAGCTAACTTTAAAGTGGGATTTTTACAAATAAATGCTACCGAATTGCTCATTGAAATGTTCTGAAATGAGATGATAAAAGTTTTCGTGCCGTTGTTCCCGTATGGTGCGTACAGGAAGGATATAGAGGGCTTTCCTTTTCGCTGAATTTTTTAAAGATTTCTTGATTTTAAAAAAAAAAAAGTATTATTTGTTCAGGTCTTTTTTAACATCATAAATTCCACTCTTGCTTTGGAAGACTCAGTAGATGACTGAAGAAGCTGTAGGAAGCTAATTACATGAAGCACTGAGAGAAAATGAAAGCAGCTGAAATATATTAAACCGCATTGCTTGCAAATTAGGGTTGCTTTGTATTTTTAACACAAATCTGATAAAAAAGCTCTAACAAACACCCATCAGAAAAAGATGCCTCCATCACAACTGAAGCAATGTTCCAACTCCACTCCTCTAAGCCTTTGGGGAAGAAATGTCATCCTTTTTTCTGTTACAACACTGTTACAGTATAGATTAAGATTTATTTTAAAGTTGGGCCTTTCTAAATAACAAAGATTAAAAACATTTAAAGAGGAAAAAAGATGGGGGAAAGAAAATATCCTTTTCCCCACTTTTTTTTTAGTATCATAACTTTGGACTCTCAGATAATAGAAAACATGTGTACTAAGCATTTCCAAGTAATACAAAGTAATTACCATTTTGATGAATGCTGGAAACATCCAAGAAATCATCTGGATGACTGCATGCACCTTGCTGATCTAATATTATTACTTTTTTCCTTGTTCAGTAGCTCATTTTACCACATACTTTAATTTACCATGGAGACAGATTTTCTTAGTTGGATGTATTTTCCATTTCTTTGCATTTCTGTGGTGATAGGAAATTCACCTTGGTTTGAAGTAAGTATTACTTAATCTAAGCAAGTTCATTCTCTTTGGGTTTCCTTTTGTGATTTTCTCAGTTTCTATTACCACTGTATTCATTGATACTATATTTTGTACCTGCGCCTGTAGTTTGTTCATTTAACAAGGCACATGCTTGTACCAGGCATCTGCATCTATGCAGGAGCCTTTAATAACCTATTTTGTTGTAACCTATGTGCTGGATGCTAAACATCTCTGATTTATCTTCTCTCTTTTGTTCCACACTAAGTAGATGAATACAATTTTAGAGTCTTTAATTCTAGTTTTAACTTCTTGACATGATGCTGGTGAAGGTGTACACCATATACCAAACATGCATTTGTGTCAGTTGCTTTCTGATGTGTCATGTCAATTAAGAAAAATGCTAATTAAACAATAAATTTCCAACACCACTATTATCCACTGTTAGCAAACTTTCTGTTTCTCAAGGTTTACTTTCTAGCGCAGAGTAGAAACATGATCATTCAATACTGGTAGCCAGTGTTAATGTTGGTAAAGATCAATATTTAGAGTAAATGGTTCAATTATTCTTTTGCATTCCCTTCTTTTCCCTGAACAACCAAGAAAACAACAAATGTAATTGCAGTAATTATGATCTGTCTTTACATTGTTCTTTCCCTGATATCAATTTTCATGAATCTTGTGGGAGTACAGCATCTTTGTCAAACACAGCATCACCATGTCCTGTCAAATGTTGCTGAAATACAAGCTCTGAAGCTGCTAGAAAGGACTGATGGATGGATAGCATAATCATAGAAACCTTTTCCCTCCCTGAATGCTTTACAGATCCATTCAAAGCTAGCCAAAAGGTCAACATCAAGGAAAGGAATAAATCCCTGTCAGGTGAACTGTCTCTGCAGAGATGGAAGCATTCAAATTCTTCCAGGTAAAGCTGAGAAATCAATTAACCTGAGTTATTCACATAACCGTGTAAGTATTCTAGCTTGTGTTGCATAAGGAAATTAGTTATCTGCTGCTGGCACCTACCAACAGAATCACTTGTGGAAGATGAACATAAAAGAAGTCTGTTTTGCTGGGTAAGACAGGGCTGAACAGTTTGCTGCTAATCAAGGCAGAGAAATGGTCTCCACAAGACGAATGTCGTCTTTAAAAGTTTTGATCAAGAATGAAAATGCCTACAGCTCTGAGATGCCCATGAGATTAGGAATCAAATGGGCAGCTCTCAGTACCTTTGCTTTGGATTTGGGTAATCTAAATTCTTTGCCAGACCATTCTGCCTCTTTTTGCAGGTAGGTCCCTTTTTAGAGCTGTTTAGGAAACACTTTCAAGCCAATACTAAAGGCTACTGCATACCAGGTCCTTGTAAGTAAAAGGATATGAACAGAAAACCTAACGTTAGGCAGTTCTGTTCTGAGAAGCAGTCATGTCATTTAACCTAAGGAGGTACTGTAAAACGAAACACATCCAATTAATGCAATCAAAAAAAAAATCAAAGCCCTGTCTCATTTGCAGAACAAGTATCAGCCAGCACGAACAGTGGCAATGGGTTTATCCTCATTCTTCGCTCCTTCTCTGAAGTGCAAGGAATGTGTCCCCAGGGGCCTCATTCAGCACAGTAAGTAGGAAAACGTCAATACGAACCAAGGCCCTTTTCTGCAGGCCTACAGCCAACATTACAGAAGTAATATGCATCAGGCCATTTCATATGTTGCTCTCCATATGTGTTTAAATCTCTGCGGCCAGCATGCCACATGGGCAGTGTCCTAGAGTGTAAGAATACCACGAGTTGTGACATCTACGTCCCACAGTTTCCTCTCCACCATCTCCAGTGTTTCCAGTCAGGAAGAAAAATGTTGGTGTTGGACCTTTGTTCATTAATTCTATTTCCTAAAGAAGAACCATCCCAAATACTCCTTGGGAGTCAACCGGCAGATCACAATACACCTTTCTCACCCCAGAGATGCTCCTGGTCCCCTTCTGTAGGGTGGGCAGCACCACTGCCAAGGTGATATCAACAGGCCAAGGCAATTCTCCACTGCTGCACCTTTGGGCCCACCACCATTCCCCAGCCAGGAGCACAAGCTGGAGGAAGAAGCAGGACAAAGCCTGCTCAAAACACCAGCACATCATTCACACAGAGCAACCCATCAGTTCCAGACTTTGCCTAGTTTCAGATCCAGCTCCGTCGTGAGATGTATCACAGTACCTGCTTTATGCAGAAGTGAGGTGTCAAAAACCACTGCTTGCATCCTAGCAGAGGATACTGCTCCTCACATTGATACAGAGCAGAGGCAAGAAGGAGGAAGGACCTTGTGGGCAAGCCCACTTCTGTTTGGATAACATTTATTTCTGCATTTGCCTGTGGCTGACCAGAACCCACTGGAGCCCCTTCCTGCTGCGGCTGAGACCTTAAAAACTCCCTGCCACACAGCCAGTAACAAAGCTCCACTCCAGGCTCTCCAAGTCTGCCACTCTGAGCCTCTCAGGACTGAAAAGCTTTGCTTCTCATGAAAGAAAGGCATGAAAGTTCTTCTGCCCAAAAAAACTGGGACCTCTGCAAAGGGAGGAACTATTGCACAGTATTTCTCCTCAGCACAGACTGCAGCAAAAGCTATAACATAGCTGAAGTCTGTGCTGGTGTATCTGATCTACCCAGACCAGAGGCATATGATTACAGTCCAGAGCATGAAACTGTGTATGACCTAAGACCACAAGGAGACAGACTGTCATTAACTCTCCTCCTCCTGGCCCCCAACCAGGAGAAAATGTTTAACAGAAAAGGTAATGGCTATTCTATGGGGACCTACCAGCCGGGATAAGAGGCACGTCAAGGTGCCTTAATAGCTGCAGAGGCGGTCAGAAATGATGCAGCGACTTTTCCTTCAAGGAGGATTATGATCATCACCAACCAATGAGTGCTGACTCAATGCTTCCATACTGCATCAACGACCCAGTGCAACGCTGACCAGCCTCCAAGAGAAAATACTGGATTTGGAGGTGGTCTTTTATGGTTTGGACAATCCAGCCTGGATTGTGCTGGCATCTTCCTTCCCCACCATCTCTGAGATGTCTGTCATTCTACAGTAGTGACCCAAGAGGCCTCTTCCAAGACTTCCTTAAACTACTGGTGTTTTACAAGGCCCTCCTCAGAACCTGGAAGCATTCTGGAACATTCAAGTCCCTCGTGATCACCAGCAAGGGGAAATCTCCCTGTTGAGCCTCATCTGAACAAAACTCACCCCCAAATACAGGCAGAAACCTCACCACTGAAATGGAAGGATCATCTGTGCAGCATCACTAAAACTGGGGACCACTGGGTCTATGGTCAGTGAGTCTGGATCAACCCCACACTGCTTGCCCAGTGTACAGCATGGAACACGAAGATAATACTACCATGTCCTACCTCAGGCAAGTCCCATAGGAAGGTAGCCTCCTCCAGCATGTAGGTTCATGGAGATATCTCTGAGGCCTCAACCTGTGACTCCCTGCTCACACATCACTTCAGTCAGCTTTGAACAACCAGATGACCTCCCTTGAGAACACTTGTAGAAGTGTATGAAGATGTATGAAGAAGAATATGTAGATATTTAGAAGTAGATAGTAGACAGGATGAAGATGTAGATAGTATGAAGAATATGTAGATATTCATGCATCGATTGCTCAAGTTCCTCCCCCTTACACCTAATCACGATGTATGGTTGTAGGACCACCCATTTTCAGGAGAGGATGAGGAACCCTGGTGGCCACTTTCCACTCTGAACTAGTTCAATGGATGACTGTGAGTATAAGCTGGAAAAATCTTCCATCAAGCAGAGGCACATGTTTGCTCACAGGACACCCTGACTCATATCTCTTATGCAATGACAGGGAGACTGGCATCTCTGTATATCAAGTATGCCAGTCTTCTAACTCCTCCAGAATTTATCATCAAGATTCTGGCTGCTCTCCTCACATCTTTACTTGTACAGTTCCCATCCCAAGACCTACTAAATTCTGGGCCCTCTTTATCAACTACCTCCTTTCTCACCTCCAGCTCTAAGAAGAAGAAAACACAAGATCCCAGCAACTAGCAGTGCTATTTCTATTCCCTTGTTCTGAGCAGGGCATCACTAGGCAGCCTCTACCAGTCCTTGGATACCATGGAAATACAGGGGTGCTCTATTCACTGTTCCTCACTAGTTCCCTGTTGTCCTGGGCTTAGCCTGTCAGTCTTTACCCTGTTCTCTTGTTTTTCTACTCCTCCACCATAACCCATCCCACCTCGATGATTGTCTTTCTCCCTGGATTCTTTTCTTCAATCTCTTTCTTTTGGGAGTTGGTGGGAAAGTAGGCATTTAGTATTTGTTTCGGATAGGTATCAGCTTGTCCCTAAAGTGAGAGTGGATGTGTGAGAAAGAGTGTAAGAGCAGACTAAACAGTACTGATATTTTCCCAGAATACTTGTCCTTGCCTCAACTTCTCCTCAAGTAGATCCTGAGACAGAGATGTTGCCTCTGTATTTAGTAATCCCTAAAGGTGTTTTCTTCTACTCATCTGTTCACTTTTTAAACTAAAGAAAACTTTTAGTACCCATAGCATCCTATGTCAACGAGTTCCACAATTTAACCCTGCATTACATGAAGAAGCGCTCATTTTTGCCACTTGCTACTTTCATTTGATATCTAGATTCTGTTTTGAAATAGGTAGTGTGAAATATTCTCCCGTTTGTTTTCTCCATGCTGCTCGTATCACAGAGAAAATGCATGATTTTGTAGATGTCCATCATAACTTTCCCTAATCAGTCTCTTTTCCATACTTGAGAAATCCCTATCCATTTAAATGGCTCCTTACGTATAAATCACACCATGTCTTTGCTGCCCTTTTCTGAATCCTTTCCAGTTCAATTGCGTTCTTTCTGAAATGTGAATGGACAATCAAGGGCAACACATTATATTCAAAATAAAGGCATAGTATGGATTTATGCACAGTATAATGTTGTTTCTCATTGTATTCTATACTCTTCCTAATTGCTAACATTTGATTGGCATTTTTACTGGTACTTAGAATTAAGCTACTCATTATAACCCCAAGATCTCTTTCTTGCATGGAAACAGTCAACTCAGAAACCCCAGCACTGCAAATGTAACACTAGAATCACTTTGCCTATGTGCATCATTTTACATATATCTACCTCAGATTTCACCCGTAAATTTAACACGTCACCATACAATACTGTGAAATCCTTTTGCAAATCTCCAAATGTTTTGCTCCCTCAAATGATTACTGTAATTATCTTACTTTGTTCCCTCATTATTCCCCCCCTTTTTTCATATCATTCATAGATGTGCACAACTCTGAAAGCTTGTTTCCTAGATTTTACCCAGCTACTTCCTAATTTCAAGAAGTTCTCTTTGCTTCAATAGCAGATTCATGTCTTTAACAGCCTGGTGTGAGTGACCTTTACAAATGTGCCTTGCAAATCCAAGTAGACTATAGCCATTGGATCTCCTTTGTCAATATGCTTGTTGACCCCTTCTAAGACTTACAAGGTGGGGTATTCCTTAACAACAGTAGTGTTGATGCTTTCTCAGTACATCTTATTTGTCCATGCATACACTAATGCTGTTCTTTAATGTAATGTTGATTAGCTTGCCTGCTAGATGTATCTTGTTTACTAGCCTACAGTTTCCAAGATATCAAAATAATCTTTAAAACTGGCAGTACATTAGCTACTTTCCAGTCTTCTTGCACCAAAGTCATTGGAAGGCTTTACAAATCATAACTAGTAGTTCAGCTCTTTCAGCCTCAAATTTCTGCAGAAGTCTTGTATGAATACCATCTGATGACTCAATACGCTCTTGTGTACCTGCTCTACAACCTTGTTTACTGCAGCTTTGATTTGAAGCTGATCTTCTGACGTATGAAAGTGCATCAGAAAGTACAACGTCCACAACTTCTTCCACAGTGAAGAGACACAAAATTGTTGTTTTTTAGAGGCTGGGGGCAAGGGGTGAGGTGTAGAGTTCTGCTATGGTCTTAATGCATGGTCTCTGCATCACTAAATCCTTCTAACTACTGCACAAGGCAAGTTACTTGTCTTTTATAGCCTCAAAGAACGGCTCCTGAGGTAAGTAATTCATTCGCTGGCCTACACATAGGATTAACTGAAGTCCCTGTTAGTACTAGGCTTCATGCTCTCTGATCTCCCTCTGGCTGTCACAGCTTGCTGTCACAATCCTGGCCAGTGATCGGAAATGGTCAGTAATATAATCCCTAAAACTAATTTTCCCATGTGGAACATCAATCCATGTGCTAGCCATTTGGATCACCAAATTATTTTCTCCTTTAAAAGTCTAATATAATCCTGGATTTGAGAATTTTCAGCTTAAACTCACAGTGAAGCATCCTGATCATCTAATCGGACCTTCTTAAATGAAGAGGCGCTAAAGGTATTCCCCTTTGTTAATTATACTTTCTATCGCTGTGCTTGAAGTAGAGCTTTTGGGGTTTTTTTAATCTTGGTTTTCATGTGTTCAGGTAACAGAGGGCTCAGAACAACTCTTAGTAAATTATTCCAACAGTTAAGTATTTTTACCACTTAATTTTTTGCCTCATTTGTGTGTCTGCCACCCTTCCATCACATCCTAACTGTTTTCTGCTAGGTTGAAGAATCAGGTGGTTTGAGGGGGGTTTTAATTCACTGTAACACTTAGATACTATCATTGAGTCACTTCTGTAGATTTTTAGTCAGGGTTCCGTGTTTATTTTCTGGCCACTCTTCAGTTTTGCAGTACTTCTCAAAGTGATAATAACAGAATTAGACACAGTACATGTAAAATAATTCTTTTTCACAAGCGCCAAATGCAGTGCAAATATAACCTTCTGTTCAATAGTCAGCTCTTAATACATCAAAGAATCACATGAATGTCTTCAGCCGCGGCGTATCAATAGTAGTTACTGATTTACTGATTATCTGTTCATATGTCTCTAACCTTTTTCAGCGTGAATGCTTTCTGACATAGAGCTCTGGTCTTGTAAATGCTGTTCACACTCTGTTGTTAGACATAGGAACTCATACCTGGTTAGACTGAAACACACACTATGTGTCAAGAGTCAGTACTCCAAATGCATGGAATTGTTTCGTATCAGTGATTTATCTTGTTCATGTTTAGCAGTTCTTCCAGTCTTCGCAAATTCTACCAAGATCAGTCCTTTAGATTTCCTTCAGAATTCTGAGCAGATGTTAAAATCTCATGGCACTGATAACTGTATTGAGAAATGTGGGATCACATAAGAAACACAAGCTTTTCGACAATGATTCTTTCTTTGCTTCTATTTTGCTATCTATTGAATTTTTATACACTTAAAATGTACTGTATTCATGCATTATTAGTCAAAGAATCATGTGGTACTAAGCTGGTTGCTAACTGATTTGTGGGGTTTTATCTTTTACCAAGCTAGTACTTTAGAACCATTACCATGATTGTAGGTAAATGCACTTCTACCATAGAAGTACTTGGCTGCAGGGGGTCCCATAGAAGTCATGAAATGAAGTTAGCTTGACAGGATCTGTTTTGCACAAACCCACTCTGACTGGCATGTTGTCATTCTCAGATTTTAGTGGGAATTTTATCAGATTGGCAAAATTAAGTACCTGGATCATCTCACAGAACTTTTAAAGTTATAATAAAACCTCAGCTTTTCACTTCTAGAACTTCCTCACTATTTCAAGCCTTACTGAAAAACAAACCTTTGACTTTTTATCCAGCTGCTTAAAAACACTTGAGGGCAAGTTACTTTGAAATGGCTGTTGTACTTATCAGTCTAAAATCACGGTTGTTTGCTGTTGGAGAGCGTATCTTATTAATGAGCTGAAAACTATTTTTCTCCTACTTCCCCCCAAGAAAACAGGCCTAAAATATTTATTGATCAGTTCACTTTTTCTGCTTCAATACATGTCAGTCTATGAAAGTTAGACCCCCAGCTCAGTCATGCCAATGAAATGCTATTCGTTACTCCCATTTTCCCACTAGCTCCTTTATAATTTCTCTCATAATTCTTTCATATTACAGCCCTAAGAGGTCACAAAGACAATATGCTGTCCTTCAGTTTTGTTCATCAAAATCATGTCTGTTGCGTTGTCCACCAAGAAAACACAGAAGGCTTCAGTCAGTCAGTAACATGACAAAGACTGTTTTCTTACTTTCTTATACTAATGTCATTTGCTGATACATTTGCTTGACACGTGGTTTTTAGCATGGTTTTCTTTTAAAGTTAGGCTTAAGCAATCATGCTATTTATTAGCCCTCTGCCCACAACAACTTCAAACCTTTAACCTATTTCAGTAACCCTGAGAAGAGAGAGAGGGGTCTCAGAGGTCATCAGTTTGTACATGCTCCATGACAACTGGCTGCTAGGTCCAGGAGACAGTATTTGTTCAGGTCCTTACTGGCAGATATAAGTTCTTATCCCAGAGCTCTTTAGTTAATGAATTCTTAAAGTGATCAGATTGAGAACTGCTTGAAAGAAGAAAGGTCAGACTGGGAAGAAGTAGGAAAAATGAAATGAGACTAAGCACAAAGCAGTCTGATCTAGAATGAAAGGTGTCCTTTTGTCCTTCTCTTCTGCTTGTCTCTCCCCCAGGTAGAAGAGGAACAAAATACCTGGATGTCCTTTTTCATGTAAGCCCACTCTTTTACCCACATTCCCTATAAAGTGGAGGTTTCTACACAGAGCTTTTTGCTCCTTCCCCTTCCACCTATGTGCATGCAAGTAAATGAACATATCTGCAAAGCCATGACTCAATTTCCTTCTACATTACCGCTTCCTTTCCTAGGCTTCTCCCTCTATTTGTTTTCACTGACTCACTTATAGAATCATAGAATAGCTAGGGTTGGAAAAGACCTTAAGATCATCCAGTTCCAACCCCCCTGCCATGGGCAGGGACACCTCACACTAAACCATGCCACCCAAGGCTCTGTCCAGCCTGGCCTTGAACACCGACAGGGATGGAGCATTCACAGCTTCTCTGGGCAACCCATTCCAGTGCCCCACCACCCTTACGGTAAAGAACTTCTTCCTTATATCCAATCTAAACTTAGGTGGTGAAGGTGAAGGAGGGAGAAACTGGACACTGGGCCCCTTGACGTGATGTATCTATGCAAGCTTTATGTCTCACTTTGTCACACCCCATGTGCATAGCCTACAGTTGCCATAGCAGATCTCACTGCACACACCTTCAGATCTGTGGGGAGGATGAGTAAGAAGACAAATGAAGGGGCTGCTCATTGATTGCTCCAGCTGCTTACCCCCTCTCCTGTCAGTATCTTACTTGGCTCCCACTCTGCTAAATGTAAAGTGGCTACATTAGAAGTAGGTGGTCTTTGGCTCCATTTCTCCTATTGTGAATGCTATAAGACATTCATTTACATTTTGTACAGCACATCCAGTGAGAAAGCAACATAGAGAGTATGTACTCCTCCCCCTGACAATACACTGACCATCCCTTGTAGAAAGGAGCCCAGCAGGCCAGCCCGCTAGCTTTGGCAGGTCAGATTTGACCCAGAGATTGCTAAATGAAGAGCACTGCCTCTTCCATTCTGCATGGCCAATGACTGATACTTTGTGCATGAGCCTAGCTGTCACTTGAGCTGTTTCTTGCAAAACTGCCAGACCAAAAAACCCATGGGGAGCACTTCAGCTGAGAGCTGGGGTTGTTACGGTGAGGGAGGCTGCGGCACATGCTGCTCCCCACTACTGTCACTTTCCTTTAACTATCGAGAGTGTATAGGAGTGTACTAACAACATGTAGAAGACCTGGGATCCTCTGGCAGAACAGGACTAAAGCAACAGGTCTAAGCTGACTCAGAAAGGCAACAACTCCAGGCTTTAGATCTGTATACAGCATAGTATCACAGGATAATACAGGTGGAAGGCACCCCTTAAGGTCCAAACTCCTGCTCAAAGCAGAATCAGCTATGAGGTTAGACCAGGATACTCGGGGCTTTATCTTTCCTGGTCTTGAAAACCTCAATGAATGGACACTGCACAACCTCCCTGGGGAACCCCTTTCAGTGCTTGATACTCCTCACAGTCAGAAACGTTCTCCTGATAGCCAGTGTAAGCATCTCTACTTTTCTTTCCCCACATTCCAGAAGTACCATTAGTGTTCAATTTCTTGGAATATTTTCCACACAAACCATGTTTGCTGCAGGCTCCCATGCAAAGACATGAGAGAAATCAGAGACATCACTGCAAAAAAACCAGAGAGCAATCTTAAGAGGCTTGAGCTTTCTATTCATTTAAATCCATTCAAGGAATTAAGAGAGATCTTGTCACAATAGTCGGAACAGGCAGTATTAGGAGATGTCCAAGCCGTGGTCAAAGGTACACTTGCAATGCATTCAGACATCTATGCAGGCCTGAAATCTTAAATTTGGCTAATTCAGTTGCTGACAGTAATCAAGCGATTTTTGCATTGAGTTGGCAGTCAAGTATCTACAAGTTCCCAGCTGGATTTTGCAACCTTGACTGGCAACTTCAGTGAAAACCTCCTTCACACCACTGAAATCACGTCCCAGCAGTGATGAGTGTCACTAGTTAGCTCTCTGGGAACCATCATGGAGCAATTATCACCAATATACAGACCCGACTTGTAGCTATTATCAGAGGAAGAAGCCGGCTGCAGTGCTCATTGTGTTATTGCCATCATGCCACGTAACACAAAGCACATGTATGACATTGAGGTGTAAGCGGGTGCATCTGTGGAGAAGATGACTGGATATCAGTTTAACCTTTCAAGATCACTTTTCAGCTTTTTTCATACCCTAGGAAATCCTAATTTGAATATTACTATTGTGATTTCTGGTGTCCTCTATAGGACTGAAAGATCACCCCATGCAATGCTCCAGCCTTGGGGAAGAGCATCTGGAAATTTGCTCGTGGAAAAGGACCTGAATGACAGGGCTGAAGATGAGCAGCTTGTGCCCAGGCAGCCAAGAAGGCCAAAGGCATCCTGCATAGTGTAGCCAGCAGGGCCAGGGCAGTGATCGTCCCCCTGTACTGGGCACTGGAATCCTGTGTTAGTTCTGGGCCCCTCACTACAAGAAAGATATTGAGGTGCTGGAGTGGGGCCAGAGAAGGGCAATGGAGCTGGTGCAGGGCCCAGAGCACAGTGTGATGGGGAATGGCTGAGAGACCTGGGGGGTTAGTCTGGAGAAGAGAAGGCTCAGGGCGGACCTGATCGCTCCCTACAACTGCCTGACAGGAGGATGGAGCCAGGAGGGCGCTGATCTCTGCTCCCAAGGAACAAGTGATAGGACAAGAGGAAATGGCCTCAAGCTGCACCAGGGCAGGTTTAGATGGAGCTGAGGAACAATTCCTTCCCCTGAGGGTGCTCAGGCATTGGAACAGGCTGCCCAGGGCAGTGCTGCAGTCACCGTCCCTGCAAGTGCTCACACACCTTGTAGACAAGGCCCTCAGTGACATGGGTTAATGGTGGCCTTGGCACTGCTGGGGAATGATTGGACTGGATGAGCTTAAAGGTCTTTTTCAACCAAGTTGATTCTGTGGTTCTATATTCTATGACTCCATTTCAATTTTATGCATATGGAGCTGCTCAGTTATGACTCTCTCCGTTACTTTTCACTAGGGAGAAATAACCAGAAAACTCATATTTAGGAAAGAAAATGTAAAGTTGCATATCACTAAACATGTGCAAACTATGACATCTAACTAGATCATAGTAAAACATCCCTGAGGGAGATGGAGAAATCATGTGGCTTGATTAAAACTGGAATGGAAAAAGGCCCGCAGCAAGCTCAGGGCACAATCCTGCACCGGCCCTTGTGTGGTGAATAAACTAAATGTGACTGATTGCAAGCTTTCTACCGCTAATTAAAACCTCCCAGAATCTGAGTTCAAAATCTGCTACATGCAAATTCCAGGGTAAAACCAGCGCAAGCGTATCACCCTTCTTGTATCTCCAGGACCTACAGGCTCTTAGAAAGGCAATACAAAGCCTGTATATTGAACTAATTCTGCAAAATACCAGATACACTATAGAGCAAGAACACAAAGCTCTACTTGGGCTAGGCTGTTAGTTTCCAACCACATCCTAGAGCTCAGACCTAGCACTGACTTCTCAAAACAGGTCTGAAGGATCCTCCCAGTAACTCCAGGAAGGCTGGAGTGAAAAATCTAGGCTGCCAAATGAGAATTGTTCTGAACAAACCTCCTTAAGCTAAGAAATCCAAGTAAAACTCACGGATCCCACTTTCACCCAGTCCAACCTCTAGGACTTAAAAGAGACGAAGCCCCTGCTGAAGCAAAACAGTGTAAAAGTTTCAGATGAAGCAGGCATCAGACACTATTACTACACTCATATCTGACTCCCATACAGATTAGAATCATGGTTGTGCAATTCCCCTTAATACACCTTCATAACATAAGGTTGAGGAAAATTCCTCAGTTAACTGTATAAGTAGGTCCCTAATGTCCACTGTGCTCTCACCATTTAAAATAAGCATATATTGAATAAACCAGAAGTCACTACAGTATGGAATGTCCCATAACTACACCATGAAGGTCTATATCTAAGGAGTGCAATTTGCAGACAAAGCAAATTATACCATCATCATTTTAATGCACAGATGTTCTCATATATTTTCATCTATGCCCACATATATGTATGACATTTATATTTTTTTCATATATATATATATATAGATGAGAATGATGCAGGCAATAGCTCAGTTATACAAAGCTTTTCTGTACCACAGATTCCAGGTCACAGATTACAAAAATGCTGCCATGCACAGGAACAATACCTGTGTGGTTAAGTACAACAGCTTAACCACTTTTGGAGTGGAGAGTGGATGTTACTAGATGTGTGTTTGTTCTGTATTTGAACAGTGTTGTGGAGAGACAGACCAAGAATTAATGCTGCTAGCTCAGACACACATTGAGAAAAGGGGTATATATAATTTGCTAGCTAACAGGATAAAAATGCCCTTGGCAATGTGCATATGTGGATGATACGGGAAAGGCAGGAGAAGGAGGCAATACATGTTTTGATATGCTACAGGGATGTCTTTACCTCATCCAGGTAAAGAGCTTGAAGAACCTTAAGGGAAATATTGCAGTGAACTTTGCCACATGGACATTACAACAGCTGTAATAGACTTCTTTAGGTCTTGAAGATGTTTGATACTGGTAAAAGATATAGGTTGGATGTGGGAATTATATCCCAAAGTAGAAACTAGAGTGTTGCTTAAAGGTTGCTGCTGCAGCAGTAAATTATTCCCTGGAAGTGCTCTTACAAAGGGCTTTTCCCATTGAGCCAAGAAGTGTCACAGCAGCAGGCATTGACACGGTCCCTCAGACTTATTCTGGGGACGTGGTTCAACTCTCTTGCCCAAGGAGGTTTCCTTTTCCCACAGACGACACAGTGCCTGTGTGCCTTGTGGAAAGGCTTGAGAGACATGTACTACCAAATTAGCTCTGGTATTCTCCCAGAGATTGTTTTGGTGTCTTGAATGACACATCTCCACGTAACTAATGTCTGCACATGGGGTTTGCACAGAAAGAAATTCTCCCGTGGGGAGGAAAGTGTGCCATGAGATGCTGGTTTTACCTGTAGAGACCTGTGCTTAGGGATTAAGGGATCCCTTGGTACCTGCAAGCGTGTAGGAGGGGAGAGCTAGGTTACATAGCCTAAAGGCTCGGGATCCTCTGCTGTGAAATGTGCGTGGCCCAGTGGAAAGATGCGATTCCTCCCACTCTGTCCCCTCGCCCTGGGAGAAGGAAGGGACTCAGTTTTGTTTGCTGCTCTCCATTGAAGTCTACGTAGGGGGAAGGGGAAGACGACGTGCAGATCATGCAACGTTATGCATCCTCAGCTAACAATAAACCGCTACCGAGCAAAGGAGGCAGCCGCCGGCCGCCTGATCCCGCTTCGGGAGGCACGCCCCGCACCCACCCCCTCCTCCGGAGGCACCGCACTGACCCACATGTTCCGCGACCTTCCGCCACGAGTGACACGGGACACGTTCCTCCAGCCCCTGCATGCCCCGCAGCCGCGCTGCTCCCGGCCCCGCCGCCAGCACCTAGGCCAGCGGCCAGGGCTCCGCACCGCACCGCGCCGCGCCACGGGGGACCGGGGCATGGCGAGGTGCGGAACGGTCGCGCACCGCTAATGACGCTGGACGGGCCCTGGGCAGCAGGGAGGGGGGCTGCGAGGGGCGACCGCCGCCCTTCGTGCTAGGCGCCGTCGTGCCGTTACCCGGGCAGGGGCCGCGACTGTCCGAGCATCCCTCTACCGTCGTCCCTGCCAACGCCTTACCCACAGTGCGGGATCCGATGCAGCCCATCACTCCGGCAGGGCTCCGGGAAGAGGCGGCAGCCTCAGCAGCGAGGAGGCGGAGGAGAAAAGGAGTGGGGGAGGTCGGAAAGGAGCCAGTCCCCTCAGCGGGAAACGCCGGGGTGGCCCAGCCGGGACCGGCGCGGGGTCATGGTCAGGTACGAGCGCGGGGTGCCCCCGCTGGGGCGACGCGGACGGCAGGGGAGCCCGCGGACCAGGCTGTCATCTACCTCCGCCGCGCCTTCGCGCTTTGTTGCGCTCCCCTTGCGGCTCCCTCTCCGCGCCCCCGTCCCTGCCTCCGCCGTGCCCCCCGCCGCCCGCTCCCCCCTCGGCGGCTCCCCGACGGGGAGGCGGGCTGAGATTGGGTAAACAGCTCCGGCCCGGCAGCGCCGCTCCGATTGGCTGCCGGTCTCCGCGGCCCGAAGAGGCAGGGCCGGGCCGGGCCGGGCCGGGCCGGGGGTCGCGGTCCGGGATCCGCTGCGGGGCGGAGGCGCGGGTCCGCCCGGCGGGCGGACTGGGGCGGGACGGAGCGGGCTCCTCCCGCCTGCCGGGATTGCGGCGCGGAGCGGAGCGGGGCGGGCACAGGTGAGCGGTGGCGCAGGCCGGGAGCGGGGGATGAGCAGGTAGAGACGGGGGAAGGCGGGAGGGGAGCGGGAGAGCCCCCGGAAGGAGACGGGAGGGGCACGGGGCCCCGGGGGGCGGCGGTTTCCCGGTAACTACACTTGCCGGCCCGACTCGATTACAGGCAGCCCCCTAGCGGCTGCCTCCCGGGGGGCGGGCCTGGCGCTCGCCGCCGCTCTCGCTGCCGGCTGAGCCGGGGCGGGCGGCCCGCGGCAGTCCCCTGTGAGGAGTGCCCGTTCCGAAGCCCCCGGAGCTCACTGCGGGGCTGCGGACGCGCGGGGTGCAGATGTGCGGCGCTGCCCTGCGGGACGGTGAAAGAAGCACGCTCAACTCTGTGGAAGGAAGAGCGTGGAGGCCTTCTCCACATCCTCCCCGGTAACACGGCACTGAGGAGAGATCTTTCCAGATGGAGAAGATGCTGTTAGGTTCTGCTCCCTTCACAGGCCCCATTTTTGCTTACCTGACAGCAGCTGCAACAGGCAGTGGCCTCCTGGCCCGCCTCCCCACCACTGCAGACTCTCCCAGTCTGTTCTTTTCACCTTCCATCTCTGAAATGCTCATTTCTCCCTGTCTTTTTGTGCTTCCCTCCAAAAGCATTGCTGATCTCACCAGCTTCCTCCCACCAATCTCTAGTAACAGCAAATTGAATTTTGCTGATCCCAAATGAGCCATTTTGTTCTCATCCTTTTGGTCTGCATTGCTGAGAAGTCATAGAATCAATCACAGACTGGTTTGGGTTGGCAGGGACCTCAAAGCTCATCCAGTTCCAACCCCCTGCCACAGGCAGGTACACCTTCCACTAGACCAGGTTGCTCCAAGCCCCATTCAACCTGCCCTTGAACACTGCCAGGGATGGGGCAGCCACAGCTTCTCTGGGCACCCTGTGCCAGCGCCTCAGCACCCTCACAGGGAAGAACTTCCTAATGTCTAATCTAAATCTCCCCTCTTTCAGTTTAAAGCCATTCCCCCTTGTCCTGTCCCTACAGGCCCTTGTAAAAAATCCCTCTCCTGGTTTCTTGTAGCCCATTTAGGCACTGGGAGCTGCTCTAAGATCTCCCCAGGGCCTTCTCTTCTCCAGGCTGAACCAGCCCAACTCAGCCTGTCTCCATAGGAGAGGTGCTCCAACCTTCAGAGCATCTTTGTTGCCAAGTCATGACAGTAGAACAGCCCTGATTAACAGCGGTAATGGGGAATAGGTAAGTTCATTCATTTCCCCACTCACAACTTACAGTCAGCCTAAGGAAAGAAAATTATATTCACATGGAACAATAAGCAGGAAGTCTGCTCACACAAAGTCAGTTCACAAACTAAAATCCATGGTAGGAAGGACAGAAAAAACAATAGGAATGTCTGAATATATGCAGTTACATTATTTTTCCCAATGTATCTGCACTGTTGAAACCTAAGTTGTAAAAATGCTTGGAAACCGTGGGTCTGATGGAACTTTGTTAGCCAGAGGTGTTTCAGAATCTCTGAAAAGCGGATCCATATTGACTTTCAGGGCTAAATGCAAGGAAAAGGGAAACAAAAGCAAATTGGAATGGAGGAGTGCTATATTAAGACACAAAGCCTGTTTCTTATAAACCTGTTGTAGGTTAGTGACTGCTCAGCTACTGTCATCACCTGTAGTCTCTTGTAGACAGATCAATCAGGACAGCTGTCCTTGGGAGTTCCACCAAACAGCATTTGCATCTCACTGTAGCCTGAGATGTGTTACTGACACAGCTGCTCTTCTGCTCAGAGAAATTCTGGTTTCACATTAATCCCCTTCTCCTCCTCACCCGCCCACCCAGTCTAAATCTGTTCCTCTGCAAACCTCCTTTCTGCACTGTGAGTGATCTCTGCTGTGGCTTCTTTCACTGTGAAGGCTCCAGGTAAGTCACATTGACTCGTCTTACTTTATTGCACCTGTGTGATGCTTTTGCTTGTCTATCACTTTGTCTCAAGCTCAAAGACATATGCTGGGTCCTAGCAAGTGCAGTTTGGCTTTCATTAAGGAACGATACCATCTGCATCAGCCTGCTCTGACTTCAGCCTCAGGATGTGATTCCACAGGCAAGTGAGCAAGTCCTAGGACTTGCCCTGTCTGAAAATCAGCTTTCCAGTTCTTGGTGGGTTGGTCTTCTGCTGCTTTGATGAGGTGGTGGTTTACATAGGGATCTGGCAAGCACCTGTGCTGCTGCAAGGCAAGTGTCAGGTATGCACAGCGGAGAAAGAGAACTGGAAAGGAGGAGGATTATACTCAAGTGTCCTTTTATTGACTCCACAGAACTATTGGACTGCTTTATGGCTGCCTTGTATGTTCTGATGCCACAAGCTCTCTCTTTTTATTTGGAATCAATATCACTTAGCTGCTGGACACACTACCTGTCTTGGCATGTTTTGTCTGCCATTTTTAACACAGTCAGTTTGATCAAAGGATAGACTCTTCATCTTTTGGTTCTTACTCATACATTTATTCATTGTGGATCTTGTATACAAAAAATGTCCATATTTAAAGTAAGTCTAATTCTTAGTAGAAGTTGGGAAGACTTGGTTAGACTATCATCTATGAGTTTTGACACAGTTGCTTGGCTCTTCCGTACTGTAGGCTCCATACAAAAGGGAGCTCATCATCAATAAGCAATCAATACCTAGAACCTTTACTAATTAAATTTGGCTACAAAACAATTGCCATACAGTAGCATAAGAAAACAGCAGCTATTTTACATTCTGAAGAAATATATGATTTCATGAGATTATTACTTCACGGGAATTATCATGTAGGAGGGAAGTGACAGAACTGAATCTTTGAACAGGGAACTAAAACAGTATAAATCTAACTGTCCCCCACAGTTTCTGTCCTTGCTGTTCCTGGGCAACACTATTCTTCCCACTAATGCTGCAAGGAACAGGAGGTAAATGCCAAAACCTAAATTGTTTTGTTTCCTTTGAAATAAGCTTTCTGACAGGCGCTGAGTATTTTCTCTAAGCATTGAGAAAATAACAGCCTTCTTAAACAATGAGGCTGTAATTTCATGTAGGAAATTGTGTACGAAATACATTTTATAAGGGCTGATTTTAAATGCTGGTCTGAAAGATCTTCAGCTGTAAGTTTTTATCAGGGTCAGGAGATGGAGGCATTTAAGTATCTAGCGAGACAAACATAAATAGATTCTTTACATATCTGGGTATCTCAGAAGGAAGGATCAGTAGGAAGCAGCTACTTGCAACCCCCTAAATTATTTGTATGATGGGCTTATTGTAAAGCTGCAGACCTCCCCCTTGACAGACCATATTGTGAGAGATGCTGGGCAAGAGAGAAGGAAGAACGTGGCTGTGTTCGAGTTCTCATAAGCTCTAGGTCCCAGCTGTTAGGAGCTTCGGTTTGCAGAGCACAGCTTCAGGGCTGCCTGAACTAGGTCAAGGATGCTGAGGGTGGAAGAGCAACATAAAGCTCCCTTGGCCTTTTTCATCCCCCACCTGCACCATTGCCATGAATGCAACAGAGAAATTGACTGAGATGCCATAATCAACTTTTTAGTGTGTGCTGCTGGGTTTGGGATTGAAAACAGGCACAGATCCATGCCTCTAGGAGCCTCTTCCCCCTGTCCCTCCCACCCAGAGCAGGCATTCTTATAGGTGTGAGCAGCAATGGTAAGGGGAGGAAAACATACTTCCAGGAAAGCTAAAGCTAGTGACCTTGTGCTCAGTAGAGGGGTGAGTTACAGCACAGAACAAAGCAGTTTCAGAACAAGCTCTGATTTTTCACAACTTGTTCTAAATCCACACTAAGGCACCTCTGTCGTAACCCTAAAGACACCCTTATGCAGGAAATTGTTAACTGTTTGTTTGCCTTTTAAGAGTCAGCTGTTCAGCATTGTTATCTTCTCTATAAGCCATCAATGAATCTATTAAACCTACTTTTCTAGGGGCTCCCTACATCTCTATGTAAAGATCTTATAAATACTGGAACAGCTTCTTCCTAAGCATCACTGCTTATAAAATACAGAGCTATTTTCACTGTTATACCTGCTGATCAAATTTATTCATCAATTAATTATCAGGGATACAGATTATATCGCACTAAGTAATGTGCCTCTGTCATCTGCATTAGCTGCCATTTAAACCAGTTAAAGTGAAAAAGAATTACCAATATAAATCTTGCCACTTTGAAGTAAACATTGCCAATCCCCAAACAATTTAAAATGTCTTCCGTCTATTATTCACAGACTCATAGACTCAACCAGGTTGGAAAACATCTTTAAGAACATCAAGTCCAACCATTACCCCAGCACTGCCAAGGGCACCACTAAACCATGTCAGTGAGGGCCTCACCTTCACAGTTTGGGAACACTTCCAGGATGATGACTCCACCACTGCCTTGGGCAGCCTGTTCCAATGCTTGACATCTCCTTTTGGTGAAGAAATTGTTCATAATATACGGTTTAAACCTCCCGTGGCACAGCCTGAGGTCATTTCCTCTTGTCCTATTACTTGCTACTTGGGAGAAGAGAACAGCCACCTCTTCACTCACCTCATCCTAACATTAGGTCATGTCCCCCAGAGGTCTCATTGGCAACCATGTCTATCCTCTCATGAACAGGCTCTGAAAAGTGATTATTCACCACCTCCTCCCTTTCTGATCCTTTTAAAAATCCTAATTTAAAATCCTGTGGCCTGACCAACTACTATCACAGAAAGACATGGAGGAACTTCCTACATGCTGCTTGCAAGACGTGTCTTCAGCTGTGGAAAAAATACAGAGGCCTATGAAGTTCATGAGTAGGAGATGTTTACAAAAATAGTATCTGTATCAGATCTGTAGAGGCAGAAATCGTCCTCCAGGGACTGTTGCTCCAATATGCTTCTCTGCTGGCCTCCTGCCACTGGCAGTATGGATTCCCCAGTAAATGCTGCTTCTGGCAGAGATTTCTGATTGCTTCATAGAAGTAATGGAGTACTTGCCACAAGAGTTAATTCTATATCAAGCTGTATTAGCTACTGATAGGATTTTCATGTGGACCAAAAAGGAAATGAGATAGCAAAATGACTCATACAGTTCTTTCTTGTTCAGAGCTCTGCAGAAGACAAACAGAAAGGCTTTTTATGAGGTTCAAAGAATAAAAAAAGCAGTGCCAGTGTAGTTCAGATCCTGAAGTGGTGGGACTTATCTGACATAAGTGTAAGGCTGGGTCCTTTCAAGCTGGGAAGATATTTGAGGCTGTGTGAATCAACTGATGATTAAAAAGGACAATAGGTGGAGGTATAGACGTAGGATATATTTGCATTGCATGTTGTGACGTAAGCTCATGCTTACCTACACTCACATCTGAGCAAATGTGATCTTGTTCTGCCTGCACCCAGTGCTCCTCAAAACCTTTCAGAGCACCTTAGTTTAGTGCAGTGACAGAACTGATCAATCCACACCCCCAAGAGTGTACTTGTAAAAAATCCTCCTGGAATTTTGTCCCTTATTGCTAAAGAGAGGTAATGGTGAGCACCAAAACATTATTTTTCCTCTTCCCCTGTGTGGTGAGTTCTCAAATTAGCCCATGCTGCTGAACTAGAGACACGCATTTTGGATATCCTGGCATTAGCTATGGGAAACTGAACATTGATGGAGTGTCCCAAATGAAGGACAACCTTACTCAAAGGAATGAAGCACTTTGCTGTTAGCCACATACCTTAAAAACACTCATTTTGATGCAGGTTGAATTTTAAAACAATATATTTCTGAAACAAATTGTATTTTCTTAAGGATTTGTAGTTTCAGGGGTTTTCAGAACAACATTGCTGGTTTGCAGCTTTTCAGCAAATGTAATCTTCTCTCAGCATCTTCGTCGACGTTTGATTTTTATCCAGAGTCATGCAGAAGTGTCACATTCAGTTCCATATATATTAAGATCTCATCTTTCATACAGTTCCCATTTCTAGACTTTCACAGAAGACGTAGAAAAAGAATTTACCATCTGGAACTGTGGTGATGTGGTCTGTTCCGTTCTAATTTCACCAATGCCTTTGTAGCACACTGACCTACTGCATGTGATCATGCATCACCTTCCATTTGAGCGTGGAGAACCACTGCTCTCTGGAACTGCTTCATAATATCAAAGCTCAGTATCAAAGAATTAGCCAGTCTAGCTTGCTTCATCTGTCATAGGCTTCACCCACTCAGCAACACCATTCTGGCAAAGATCTTTCATAAATCTATCCTGCATCCTTGTATATCCTTACCTTGTGTCTGAACCAGCTAAATGCCTGCTCACACTGAATGAGCCAGGAGGTAGCCTGGGCTGAGGTCTGAAATTCCAGTTTCTAATGCCATGGCCTGGGGCTTTTTTCCAGTGGCACATGAAATGGGAAGATGAGTGAGTTCACAGATAAGTGGCTCTTTCCCACTCCTTCCCTGCCACGAACAGCTCAGCAGATGCTAACAAATAAGAAGGAAAAATGAAAGGCAACTCCAGGAATGTAAGCGAAAGGGAACTTGGTGAATCTATGGCAGTCACACTGAGAATGTGCAGGTTCCTCATCAGCAGGTAGGTAGTGCCAAAAAAGGAGGTCTGAGGAGGTGGCTTCGGAGAGTCAAGAAGGATGGATGATGTGCACTAGGAAAACAGATACCATCATTGACACAGCTGTGAGGTGTGTATTAGGCTTTTCCTCCAGGTCAGTTCAGTCTATGCTAGTGGGGTTACTCAGACTGCATTTGTAAAAGTAAGCTGCAAGCAGTTAATGTGTTTTCTTAAATTCCCAGTGTTACGTAAAAAAGGCGCGATATTTTTTGCCTTACAAAATATCAGTTGTCATCTCCTCACTCTCCCCCTTTGATACACTGGAGATGGGGAACTAGGAGCTCATAGAAATTGCAGACACTAACTCTTTTAAAAATAAGGGGCTTTTTTTTTTCTGCTGTGTGGTTTTGGAGGTCTTTAAATCTTATTAAAAACATATGAAAATACCCCAAACCTTAAAATCCAGTCTGAACAAAGAAAATAGTTATTATTGAAACAGCTCCTGATTCTGTCCTCACTGCTGAATTCCTGTCTCTGAAAAATTGATAGTATAATATATCCAGAAGCAAAATATTGACTTAAAAATAGCCCTCATATTTAAAGAATCTCCAGAAAGTACCCTCTGCAACATAATAGAGTAAACAGCTGCTGTGAGTAGGCTCTGGCAAATCAACATTGACTCAAACTATTTTTGTCAGGCCTGCTGCTGTATCTGGGGGATGTGAATACATCTACCTGCTGTGCTGTGCTGTGCTGCACTCCATAAGGAATATAGTGGGATCCAGAATGCTTATTTGGAGGTGACTTTTCCATTCCCATCTGTGTTTACAAGTCTTCGGGGGTCAAATGTTCTCACAGCCGCTTCAATAAGCACATTTGGGCCTTGCTTCTTTCTGTGTCCTCTACTGAAATCTGAGGAACAGGATCTCAGAAGAGGCTGCCTTGGTATCTTCTTGTCTTGCAACCCTTGACATGCTGATGGTGCTTCTGGCTAGGAGACATCCCCTACCAAAAGCAGCTTAGGAGAAAAGAGCATCCTGTCCTCAAACCCATTCTGATCATAGCTGATCCTTGAAAGAAATACCCTGACTTCCTGGGTTTGTGGCAATGCAGTACAAGAGGTGGCCACCAGGAACTTCTGGAATAATAATGTTTATTGATGCACAGTACATGGAGGCTTATGTATCAGTACTGGGCTAAAGTCCATGTATAGGAAAGACAGCCACCAGTCTGGGCAGCAAGCAGTAATCCTGTCACTTCCCTGTCACATAGGGAGTGCTACTGCCCTGGAACAAGGCAACCATCAGGTGAGAATGCCTGCTGGCCAGGGCTGAGGAGGGCTGCCTTTAACACTGCTGTGCTTTTGTGCTGGCAAACAGTTGTGCTGGTTTTCCACACACCCGGCTGAGTTTGTGACTGACCAAGCAACTGCAGGTGGGTACCACTGCCATGAATCACTGGTGGTCTGCAAGTACTCTTCCTTAGAATTGTTTGGGCTGGAAGGGACCTTTAAAGATCACCAAGTCCAACACCCCCCTGCCATGGGCAGGGACATCTTTCACTAGCGCAGGTTCCTAAAAGCCCTGTTCAGTCTGAGAAGCAGTGGCTTGTCCTTACCCAGCATCTTTAAATTTCCACCAACCTTATTCTGACCATGTTTTTGTCAGAAAAGCAATTTTAAATAGAATCCAGGCATACGTTGTTTCACTCTATGGAGTTGGGGGGGGTTTTTCACAGTATAATACTAAAATGAGCCACTACAGTGTTTCAGAAAAGTTTCCCACTTCCCAGATTCATGTCATAGGCCCATTCTCACATAGTAAGGCCATGAAACATAACATGCAGTTAATGCAAGAGCATGCCTTCTGCATTTTGGGGGATCTTGGCTTTTCTTTGCTCTCACAGAAGGCTGCTTTTCCTTTCTATCTCCCCAAATCTGCAGTAGGTAAGAGAACGTTTATCATACTTTCGCATTTATACTACTTCCTCCTCAGTTTACTATCAGCTGGGAGAAAGACTTGAAACAATTGTAGATGAGAAGAGTTCTGGTCTTGTGGTCCCTCAAATCACATAAATAATTGGTATGTTTAGGAGAGTGGAATTCTGCTGGCACCAACTAGGTAGCTTGAAATTCCATTCCTTGCTTGGAGGTGCAGGGATTTGGAGAACAATTTTCAAATCAAAAGCAAACACAAATGGAGATGTAGGACTCTGGTATACTCTGGTAAGACAGCAAAGAAGACAGGATGCAGCATACTATAAGTTTCTCATTGGTGTGGGCTGAAAGACAAAATGAATGCTGAGTCTATTCAGGGAGTCATTTCAGCCTCAAAACCAAGTCAGGAGCTTGAGAATAGTCAAAAAGAGTCTACAATTTAGTGTCCCTCTAACCTTCACTGCAAGCTAAGGTCAAGATTAGGTCATTAAGTTGAATTTAGGCTATTGGCACCAAAGGGCTGATAACTGTCTGTGATGATACCAAGACTGAGGGTTTTGAGGCAATAAGTCCAGAACTTCATCCAGGTTCTTCAAAGCATTCCTCTTCAGTCCTGAACCATACCCTTTACCCTTCTCTGTCCCATTCCTCAAGAAGACTCATTTGTAGTGTGTAGTCTAGCCCCTGTGGAATGCCTCCTTTTGAAACTTAGGAGGGAATGGATACAGACAGTATTCCACACATACATTCAAACTTGGACCTCTATACAGATTTCCTCTTTCTTGGATCAGGAAAAGACTGATGCCATTTTACTGCATTGGAGAAATGCAGGCGGCCCACTGGCTCCCAAAGCAAGTGGACAACTTGAAGTGGCTAAGAAGGCTCTTTCAGGGCATTACATCTGAGGTTGCTGTGGTCATCTTGCACTGCTTGCCTTACATTGGTTTGGATACAATACATGGCTGTTGCACTGTTTCGGATTTACCACAGTATTTTCTGGTTCACTTCAAAAATACATTTTCAGCACAAATATATCCTTTCTTATCAAATGTCATTGTTGTTTTATATTGTTAAGATAGAGGCTTGATGACCACCTTGGGAGGACACCGTTTTGGAGACCATGGCCATAAAGGCCAAATAAACAGGAAGCAAAAGGATTATTGCTGGTAGGACCCATCAGGCTTTTTGCATGACAAACACCACATATTAAGGTGTTGGGAAGAAGGTGAGAGGCCCAGGAAAAGCAACACTGCTCTGGAGACATAGCTTTATAAACCAGTAATAACAGTGGTAACTCATCTGGGAGTCGCACGTCCTGCCAGGGAGCTCCTGTCATAGGGGACTGCTGGAAACAGCGCTCCTTCCTTTGCATAGCAAGGGTTTGTTCTGGGATTTGTTTGTTTATGGCCTATTCTAGTGTTTTAGTCAGGGTAATCTAACTGTATGTGTATGGCTAGAATGACCTTCTGAAGTATGTACATGTATGTGTGTACTACGCAATACTTTTCATAGTGAGATTTAAAGACCCACAGGGACACTTCTCAGACATCACAGAGGCTCTGTGTAGCTGCTGAACAGCTCCCCTGCTTGCGGAGGGACACTTCCAAAGTGTGCTTTGTCAGCAGACTTGGTTTTGAAGGGAAGCAGCAGAGAGACACCAGTTATCTGTCCTGGGTAGTTGGATGTTCAGGGACTTCTCATAACCTTGGCAAACAGTATTCCTGACTGCATGCCAGCTGCACAGATGCAGGAGGACGACTGGGCTCATGAGGACTGGAGGCTCTGCTATCCCCAGTGCAGCTGTGTTTGGCACCCAGCTGTTGACACACATCCTGCGAGGGGACTGAGACACTTGAAGCTGCCATTTGGTCAGGGGAAGGGCAGCTCTGCACATATCACAGCATCCATAAAGAGTGGGAGCAGCAGCTGTGGCACATATCAACCTATGCCAGGTGTAGCTTTTCACACAAGGAACACCCTGTGTGAGGAAGGGAGTGAGAAACACACCAGGAGAGGGCTGTGTTGTGGGAGCACAAGAGATCCTATGAGAGCTCTCACCAGGGTGCGTTACACCTGCTGGTCCATACGGATGCAGACAACTTGCTGCAGATGGCTCTGCCCTTAGACAGTGCAGGCCTAACCTTGTCTGCATCTCTTAGTCTGGGAACCAAAACAGACCCATTATATGTTCTCAGCTCTGCCAGTGAGCCCAAACATAGCATTTAATACAGCACAGGGAAAGCTTATGAGGAGCAGCTTAGCATTAATCCATAAAATGTGGTTAGAGCAAACAGAATTTATATGGCTAAAGAAGTATCAGAGATGCAATAAGGATATAAGTCAGAACTTCTCTTTGGTTAGGAAAAACATGGGACTTCTATGTGGCATCACTAATTATTAACTCTCACTGAGATAAAATCATAGAATCATAGAATGGTTTGGGTTGGAAAGGACCTGAAGATCATCCAGTTCCAACCCCCCTGCCATGGGCAGGGACACCTTCCACTAAACCATGTTACCCAAGACTCCATCCAACCTGGCCTTGAATACTGCCAGGGATCGAGTATTCACAACTTCCTTGGGCATCCCATTCCAGTGCCTCACCACCCTCACAGTAAAGAACTTCTTCCTTATATCTAATCTAAACTTCCCCTGATTCAGTTTAAAGCCATCACCCCTTGTCCTGTCGCTACACTTCCTAATGAAGAGTCCCTCCCCAGCATCCCTGTAGCCCCCCTTCAGATACTGGAAGGCTGCTATGAGGTCTTCACGCAGCTTCTCTTCTCCAGGCTGAACAGCCCCAACTTTC
>WYDI02032401.1:0-24855 GCA_009867235.2 Psittacus erithacus
CTGGAATGGGTTGCCCAGGGAAGCTGTGAATGCTCCATCCCTGGCGGTATTCAAGGCCAGGCTGGACAGAGCCTTGGGTGGCATGGTTTAGTGTGAGGTGTCCCTGCCCATGACAGGAGGATTGGAACTGGATGATCTTAAGGTCCTTTCCACCCCTAACTATTCTATGATTCTATGACCTACAAAGCTCTAGGAACATCAGAACCTCACCAGAAACTGCATGGAGAAATATTTTCTCATCCTGTACATTTCTCTGGCCTGCAAATTCCAAAAAATGAGGCTAACTCCAGAGTTTTCCCCACTGAACTTATTTCTATGCAATCCACACTCATTTATTAATCTTGCCATCTGAAAATACAGCTCTTTATTAGATTTGTTCTGATCTTCATTTGGAATCACTAATAGAACTTATAACCTTTGATTTGGGGGAAAACCAACTCCAATTCTCTGCAGCATGGATTTGCCTCCACACACAGCAAAAGTTAGCAAGAGGTTCCCCCGGAAAACAGGTATGGATGTGATGTGAGCATGCCACTATGTTAAGGTCAGAAAGTTACCACCAGGCACCAGCTACACCTAAAGACCTTAACAAATCCTTGCTTTTCGCCTTCTTTGATCTAGTAAATAGCAGCCAATTCAAAACTGGTAAAAAAACCCCTTTGAGAACACTGCTGCAGGAGACCACACACTGGCATCCAGAGTGTTAAAAATCAATTAGAAACGTATGTGAATAAGACAGTCAATAACGAACCCTCGAATCAGTTCACTTTCACAATGGGACAGCAAGAAAGAAGCAAATGAGAAGGGAGTTCTGGCAGTGTGCAGTGTTAGCATTCTGGCAGCATTTTCCGTACACACAGATCCACCAAAATAGAAACAACAACCATCAAACCAGTTTAAAACAAATAAACTTGCTTTCACTAGAGATAATAACACTTCTCCCCACCCTGAAAAAACATCCTTTTATTTGTCAAGGCAGGAAAATAGGTCATGACAGTTTTCATAAAGCTTGGACCATTTTCAGCCAGCTCTAACAACAATGACAAACGACAGCTGAGAGTCTTAAAGCCAGTAGAGGAGGGAGGGGAGCTCTGCACCGAGAGGGATTCGTGCTTTCCTGTATTTCACTGCTCTATTAGTTCTAATTTTTGTGTTTAGAAAAGAATCTATACACACAGACATCCAGGCCTAGCTTTATGCCTGTTTTCAGGCAACTCATACCTCTGTCTCTCCTGCCTGCCCTTCCAGTTCTTTCTTATTAACTCTGATCTAACTTCTGAATAAGCCCCAACCACAGTTTTCTTATAAGGGAAAAAAAGAAGTCTGTGAAAAATGTGACATTCATCTGCCATTCTCCACTTAGTTTCCTTTTCCTTATGTGCTGAGTTTGGCTGGGATAGAGTTAATTTCCTTCAGAGTATCTGTTATGGGGCGATGGTTTGGATTTGTGCTGGAAACAGTGCTGATAACACAGGGATGTTTTAGTTACTACTGAGCAGCCCTTACACACAGTCAAGGCCTTTTCTGCTCCTCACCCCACCGGTGGGGAGGGACGGGACACAGCAGTTGGGAGGGGACACAGACAGAAAGTGACCCCAACTGACCCAAGGTACGTTCCAGACCCTATCATGTCATGCTCATGTGGTGGGGATGCTGCTCAGGGACTGGCTGGGCATCAGCTGGTTGATGGTAAGCAATTGTTTTCACTTCCATCACTTGTCTTTCTTGTGGTTTATTTTTCTCTCTGTTACTTTGTTCCCTTTCCTTACAATTTATTCTCATCATCATTACTATTACCATCATTAACATTATTTAAACTGGTTTTATCTCAATCCACGAGTTTCGTCACTTTCACACTTCCAATTCTCTCCCCCATTCCACCAGCTCACTATGTACTTTACAGGAAGAATAAACAAAGAATGGTTGTGAAAGCACAGAAGGGAAGAAGCAGGTCTGTCTGTCTCTGGTCTCCTGGAAATGCTTCTCAGCCCCTTCCTGTGCAAAGCTGGCCTCCTAGAGCTAAAGGGGCAGCACTCAGACCCGTTGCTACCTATCTGCCAAATCTTCTTAGGTCCCTGCTGGATTATTTGTGGCATCCAGCTTGATGCCGACTTGAATCAGTTACAAGCGTGCTAATTCTCAAGAAGTTAAAAATCCATAAAGACTGTGAATCTGAGTACCAAAGATTACTCATCCTTTGATCAGGATGGTTTACTAACTGTGAAGACAGTCAATACAGATTCTCTTCCCTGAATACAAAAAAATTATGAATCTGAATTTACACTAGAAATCCAACAATGAAAACTATATTAAGGTCAAAAAATCTTGCCCTTGTTTTGTTTCTTGCTATGTATATTCCAGAGCTGTTGAATTCATCGTGGCTATCTCAGCTCTAGGAACAGCATCTCAGAGTACCCCTGGTAACACCTATCATGAACAAATTGTACGTAAGTGGGTAGATACGGTACACAGTGTGTTATTTATTGCCTTTATGCCATTGTGATTAGTTTTAACAGTATTTTTCATCCCCAGGTAATCTGCCTTTCACCTATAAACACTCTGAGTAGGACAACTGTGTTGATGCTGTGTGGCCAAGTCCACACTAGTGAATGAAGCGAAGTTCAAGATGACTTGAGCTGCCTTCTTGTGTGTAGTAGTGCTTAGAGCCAAATGGAGCTGGGCAGCAATGACCTACAAGAGCCAATTATGAAGCCTACCATGCTCTGAACACATTTCCTAGTGCAAAACCTAGCCTTTTCTGATGCAGTATACTGAGTAACAGAAGACAGAAGCATCACCTGCCATGTACACAATTCAAGCAACATCCTTTCCAGCAAAGCCTCTGTTCAGGGCTGTAAGATGTCCCCACAGTGGCTATACACTGCTTAGTTCTCTTACAGACTGTTGGACTAGCTGCTCCCTGCAGCAGTGAGATTCTATCAACAATTTTCTCCTAAGCGAGTAGACCTTGGTGAAGGATGATCAGATCCACTCCATCCCAGCATCAACAAAGCACAAGAGCAGAGTGAGCCAGGACCACATTTACAGAGGCTTTGACGTGTGTTTCCAAGCCGGGTTCTGCATTCGTGCAGATTCAGTCACCTGGAGAAACCCCAGGTTTTTAGGTTTTTTTAGTTTCCATAAAAATTACTCTTTCCCCGGTATCTCAAATTAGACACCCAAAGCATAAATAAATTGGCAGCACTAATATTCAACTTCCTATTTTCACTGGTAGCAGCTTTTGCAGGGATAATTTAATTCTTCTGTTTCATCTAGCATTGAGGCTTGTAAACTCCTTTGAGGATCCCTACCAGGAATTCATCAACGTGAAGGATATATACTGGGAAGATCATAATCAAGTCAATCAAGGGGAGAAATTCAAAAGCTTTGCCACTAAAGGAATCAAACATAAAAGCCTCCCTGGGGGGGAAGAGGTTTATGTGCCATGCCTGGCCTATGTTAAGAAAATTAAAACTCGTTTCACAACATAAAAGAGCCAAAGTGTCAAGTCACTAAAACCAGTTTCCAGTACAGATGCCCTTTTCTAGACTGGTTTATGAGGGAAATACAGATTTATAACACATTTAAAGAAACACAACTGACAAAAACATAACTAAGGGATATATACAAGGAAGACAGCAGAGAACATAAATTAAACAAGGACAATTTAAATGCAATTTAGCAGCCATCCATGTTGCTATAACTAAAACCACTTCTGTTTATATATATGGCAAGCTTCTGACTTTTTTCAAAGGAAATGTTTGCAGAGCAGATACTTCTAAGGAAGCTGCCCAAGGTAAGAGTTGAGGTTTGCTCTTATTATTTCCCAAAGACTATTCAGATGGAAGGGTAGCAATGCATGAGAAAGGGAATCCAGACTACTGCTGGGCTCTGTGTGGCAATGAATGGAAAATGTACTTGGGTTTGTTGCTGTTAGCTCTCCTGGAACAGGCAATTCTCCTCCTCCCTCCCCCTTGTCCGGTTCAATAATCTTGTCTTGAAAGCCCTCATAGTTATGGTGAAGCACATTTAAAGTACACTGTTCAGAGCAGGATGGAAAGAAACCACTTTTCTGAAGACGACTGTCAATGTAACCTCCAGAAAAGGAGAACAAGATAGAAACTGATTGCCACAGAATGCATGTCAAAAACACAAGGTACCATTTTCCTTGCATGCAAAAAGGACGATCTATTAGTTCCTTTCCAAAACTATCACTCCCCTTTGAAACTGCGTCATATAGAGGACTCAACAGAAATGAAACAGAAAATCTGGCTGAGCAGAAAAATGGGGCTCTTTAAGGTTGAGGAAGTAAGATGATCTCCAGCTTTACGTTAGCAGTGTTTTGGGAAATGCAGCTACATAACTGGGTAAACATTTTGCTGCCTCCAAGAAGAGCCATAAAGAATCTGGTGGAGATTTTTCAAAGCTGCCTTAGGGGATGGATGTCTAATCCCCATTAAAATTAACAGAAACTGGCTCCTCAAACTCAGTCAATGGCTTTGAAGAATCAGCTCCGTGGGGGTAATGTGTAATATCAAAGGATAGGGATGAGTTGTATGGTTAACTGCATTGCATGGGACTGACTCGTTTGCTTGTTTGCTTGAACAAAAAGGAAGGGGGGGGAGGAAGAAAACAACAAAAATAGAGAATAATAATGATAACAACAACGACAGCAGCAATAATAGTAGTAGTAATAATAATAGATTGAAGTAAATACCCAGAAGATTTTTCCCAATGGGCTTTAGACGCTTTAAACACTGTGGAAGGTTTTAGAATGGAAACTGGAATACTCTGAGTGAACTGGAGGCTCAGATCTTTTCTGGCATGATGCTACAATTTGACAAATCATTATTGGCTGGAACACAGTTATTTATTTTGAAGTTTGCCAATTTTCTCATTTTATTCTCTGAAGGTTCAAGAGAAGCTTTTAGATATCCAGTAAGAATGAAAGAAAATAATTACAATGTCATGGATGTAAATGGTAGGAACATTCAACTGTCCAAGTGACAGCCCTCTTAAGGTTGATGGGTCTTTCTGAACATTAATAATCCTAATCACTTTGAAACCATTTCCACCAACTCGACTTAAAAAGCAATTTTGATTGAAGACTGGTCCTTTCCTGAAATTATCACAGATGTTTATGAACTGCTGGTCTTAGCAAGAATTACTAATAGCCACTAAAACATAGAGGCAACAACTAAAAATTGGTAAAAAGAAGATATTTAATGCAGAACAAGAATTGGAAGAACTCACAGACATGGCAGATAGTTGAGGAAAAGCTTCATTGGATTCACTGAAATATTAATGAGTACATGAATTAAAATATCCACAGTTCCATTGGACTTGGTCAACAGTTCAGCTTTAGGAGTTTGTCATCATTTATTCAGGTGGGATTCCAAAAAATACATTGCGTATGGGCAGTACCTTCTGTTTTCCCAGTCTTATCTAAGGTACAAACTTCTTTCATACTCACCTGAAACAGATACTTTTAACCTCTTGATGACCATGGTCCTTGGTCCCATTTTGCAGGGTGGGAAACTCAGGCTCAGGGAGATAATGTAGTCTGCCTAAGGTCAGTAGCAGAGTCAAGGACTGGCCCTTGGTCCCTACATGTCAGGAGCCGCCTGCTCCATGCCTGTGACCAGGTCCTAGAACACATTACCCATCGCTCAGTGAGGAGGTGCTCATCTCATGCTCTGCAGTGCAGGGCCAGGGACGCTCACCTCTCCCCCTGATCCCACCTGCACCAGCAGCTGGCACCATTAACAACAATGGACATTATATGAAGAAAGCCACATCACTGATGCAGCCACGACACCCAGTCCCACTGCCTTTGTTATTTTAAAATCACTTGCTCTTATTTCTTGCACAGAAAACAAGCTCTTCTCTCGAAAGACTCCCACAGCAAAAGATAAAATGGATTGTTCTGAGGATCAATGAGACTGATTATGTACAAAGTATTTTTCCTTTGGCCTCTTTCAATACTTGAAGGTGGTGTTTGTTGCAATGCAGAAAAACACAAGTGAGTTGAAAGGAGAGATCTGACAGTATTAAGTTTCCCTTTCAATTAACAGCTCCTGCCTTCTCAGACATCCCACACTTGGTATTTCACTCAGCTTTTCTTCTGACCTCTGGCTTAAGGGTTTTATTTCTGCAGAGTAAAATGAGAGTGAGTCCATTCCTAGGTGCCAAATTGGGGTAAAAGTCACCACAAAAACCATGAATAATGCTCAATGCTACCTGAGGTAAATTAAGTCTAACTAAACAAGCCACGGCAAACAGGGTGAACTCACACGGTAAGGTGGACTTTCACACAGAAGGCAGCTATAAACTGAGTGTGGCCTGCAAATCGATCAGCCCCCTGCCTCTACCTAATGAGACCCTTTTCTTTATTGCATTTTTACAGACTTATAAAACCAGCATAGGATGGATTATATGGGCCGTCTGTCTGCCGGGTCCATCTGTCGCTATGCCATTGGTGTTCTCCCTGTAGACCAGGATAGTACTTGGCAGGAGTTGGGACTAAGGGAATATTGACGTGATTGAGAGACTTTGAAAAAACCAAGCAAACAACAGCAGAGCTCCAGCTCCTCGTGCTAAAACACTGAATCCCAGCAATCCAAGTTTGTAAAAAGGACTGTAAAATCAAAATGAGTCCAGGAAAACTCCTCTGTAAATGCAGCACAACGCTTTGGCAGCCTTTTGTGTGAGTGCGCATGTGAACATCAGCCCTAATTCGCCTGAAAACACAGACAGCTTCTCAGAACTCTTAATTGTAACATAATGGCTTAAAAAAACAGGTTATGTCTGTTTGGGTAGAATTATTTCAAAGTTCTGGGATAATGACTTCATTTAACATGCATTACAGAAAAGACATTTTTGGAGCTATTCCCATAGAATCAAAGCTTTCCTGTTCACGTAACTCATTTTTGTGATTCTTTATTTTGTCAGTGTTGCTGTAAACAATGTGCTGCCCGTGGCAGGGAGGGGAGAGGAGAGACTGTTTAAGGAAAAATAGTCATCGCTCCACAGCATTTTGTAGTTACATTTACCAGCTGCATAAGCGTTCTGATAAACTGCCAGAAAGGGTCACTATAAGGCAACGCTCCTTTAAAGCTTTAATCCCTATTAAAGGAAATTATCTGGACTCTCTCCAGAAACATTTTGGGGGCAGGGGAGAAAGGGGCAAAAGCTTCCGCAGAAGATCAAATGTTGTTGATTATAAATTCATTACCAGCATAGCCGCTAACTTCAGTAAATTAACAAGGAACTTTTATTGCATCCAATCAAGCTCTTGTTAAAGATAACAAGTTCTTTTCATTCCTTGTATTTGTATAACAGTCACTTTTCTGGAACTCATCAAAGCTCTTTGCGAATCCATGCCAAAGAACCACTCTCTCTTTTAACAGCTTTAAAACAAATAATGAAACCTCATGATCACAGTGCAAAAGCACTGATTATGTTAAAATATTCCAAGAGAAAAGAGTTGGAATTACAGACAAATCTGCCCCAGTATCAGCAAAGGGGCTGATATTCCACAGCAGAAAAGTCCTAAAATGATGAGGGTTTCACACTTGCGTTTTATGGGTTTGTTTGTACAGAAGAAGCTTGGTTAAACAGCCTTTTTATGAAACCTGATAGTGTAACAAAGATCCATTATGGTTTCACTTGAGAGCAGGCTTTCACTCAAGTATTAATTGCTAAAAGGCTATTTTACATAATCAGTTTAAACATACGATTATGGGAAGAATCCCTTCTTTATCTAATAATCAAAAGTGGGAGGGAAGAATGTTTTGCTTTGAAGCTTCTCACTAATAATACATTTTATAGCAAGTGAAGGATTTTCTAAAAACATAACTACTTCAAAAGGAACTCTTGGTGACAGGCTATTGCGCCGAGATCCCTTTCTTCCATGCCATGATCTAAATACATATTTTTCATCCATTTCATTTGTCTGCTGTCCAAGTTCACTAGTGATGAAAGAAACCTTGCTGGAAAATATTTCAGAGCTTTCCGATGCCTACTGAAAGCAATGTCTAGACTGGACAAGTCCAATATGAGAAGTTTTCATATAAAACTTCACTTTATCCCTATGGTAAAGTGCGATAAAAGCAAACACAACTGATGAGATTCATCCCTTAGTAAAAGGCAATGCAAAACAATTTTTCCCAGTCCCACCCCTCTAGCAGTACTAAAAGAAAATCAAACCTAATGACTAATATGTGCCCTTTTAGGTAGGTCAACTACAAATTCCTCTATGTAATTTTTCTTCTGCAGTCAATCAGTAGTTTCTTGCTTATTACTGATAGTGCTTAAAACCCTTTGTTCTCACAAGCTGTTTAAGTAGGAGCTTTTACTGAAAGCGCACCTCTTTTGTTTATTTCTTTTCTATGTCTGTTGGCCAAAATGAAATACTCATGCACAGAGAAGCTAAACATGAAGATGGTCATTTCTTCTCCTCCCAGTAGGATACAAGCTGTATCTGGGCAGCCTTCCATTATCTGTTGTCCCGACATAGAAGTGTTTGAAAATCCTCTGTAGAGACACAGTCCAAAAGTCAAGAGGTGAAGCTGAGAGAGCAGCCACCTGCAGTCTTTTTATATCTGCATAATATCAAATACATTCAACTGAAAATGTTCTTGGACAGCCCTAGCATCCTTTAATTATCATGTAATGCATCCCTCCTCCCCGAAGCAGCCTAAGGTTCATTGGCTCTGCTTAGATAAAAACAGTCCTCGCCAATAAGACCAACATTATGTAATGAGCTAAAGGCCTATGGAGCAGCTCTGTGGCTCGAAGCATAAGCACCCATTTGCCTCAGGAGATCCAGTGCTGCCACTGGCTTTCTGTGGAGCCTCAAGTCACTTCATCTTTGTGACATCTCCTTTTGTTGCGCAGACTGAGAAGAAAAGAGCTCTTGTGTACTCTGGTTCAACCCTTGCTCCTAGCCCAGGTCTCTCAGCTTAGCTCAGGACATGGACACAGCAGCTTTTTCCTTGGAGTCACACTACTAGCAGTAGTTACAGCACTCTCCATGCTGTATCCGCTCTTCTCTCTGAGCCTGTTCCTCTGCAGAGTCTGTTAGTGCTGACTCCTGAATAAACCAAGCTGCATACTTGGACAATGGGAAGTACTGCGGTAATTCACCTTTGAACATAAGAGAAAAGCCCTGGACACAATCTGAGGCTTAAGAGGTGAAAACAAGTGCCCCACATGCTGCACTGACCATGAAAAGCCTAACTAAACTGGGTTTTACTGACGCTTCTGGAAGATGAAGGGCTCCTTGCAGAACATGGCTACCCTGCTACCACAGCACCGATTCCTTCCTACAATTCGGAGGTTCTCTGCAGAAAACAGCAAGACAAGACTTGGATTCAACAAGTGGTGTCCTTCCCACCCAAGGATGCATGGTCACAGTAAGATCGAGGATGGAGAAAAAAGAAAGCAGATAACTAACCTAAGAGAACACAAGGGAACTGAAAAGCAGTTGTGCAGAAAAGATGAGGGACTGATGATGGAAGAGGAATTACAAAGAATGAAGACAACTGGACTGTGCTCACAAAGTATCTCCCGTAAAGAACTATAACAATAAATTTTCCCTGTGTGCCCGAAACAGCCACAAATTAGCAATTCTTCTTTTTAACCTGTGTTTAAACAAATCTGCTCTCATCCAAGTTTGATGGTGCATGCCCTAGAACACCAAGAAAACTCAGTCAGCCTTCCCTTTAGAAATATACCTTGCTCCAGCAGCAGACAGTGCTGACATGGCTGCTTGTTGAGTTGCGACTGTTTTGCTCTTTACAGCAAGTAAAATGTCAGGAAAGCAACACTGCCACAGCACGTAAAGAACATACTGAAGAGTCTGCTCACAGCAGCAGCAGGCAGGCAGAAACACTAACCAAAACTGCGCAAGTCCCCCAGTGAAACACAACATGAATTGGTTTTCTGTACTGAAAACTTAAACCAGCCCATGAACAGAAAATATTAAATAATTAGCTGTGTGATAAGACAGGTAACACCCATAGATACATTTCCTCCTTTGAACCATATATTTAGTGGCTGATGCAGGATACATAAGCATTCTAAATCTTGTACAAGTCAGGAACAATCTCTGCCATTGATATTTATCATGTGTTCAAATGCTGATTGAAATCTGAACATCTAAAACTGAAAAATGCCCTTATTAGTTATGGAAAAAAGTTTCCTTCTGATACCAACAGCAATTACACATTATTAAACACCAGCTAAAGCTCCTGTGTCGGTTTGTTTTTCTCCTTTCTTTGTTTGTTTCTGTACTTGCATTTAATCCCATTAAATTCATTGGCCAAATTAGTCACTGCTATCTGGTTTAAGAATCGTTTCATAATTAACCAAATGGAAAAAAAAAATAATCAGGTTGTTTCCAATTCCCTAAAACCCAAGTCTTATCCACCCACTCTAACATCTGCAGATGGTAAGCACAGCATGTCTCTTCATTAATATCAATAATGTTAGTTGTTAATATCTACACACAATAATCTTTTGATCTATACTGAAACTATTTGTATGGCCTAGTTCTGCACTCATTGCTCAGGCAAAACTAGCTCTTGAATCAAAGAGCTTAGCTCAATTAAAGGCTACAAGGAAAGAGCTCTTATTTTGCTCTTGGCACTGATTGTGCTGGAAGAAACCCATAAGAAGTAGCAGTGTTGTGGGGATGGATGCCTTTGTGTTCAGCAGCTGCAAGAAGGTGTCTCAGCTCTGTGAGTCAGCCCTGTTTCAGTGAAGCAACTACAGGTGGCAATATAGGAAGCGACTTTTTTGTGGAGCCAACAGGTTTTTGTAGGGACTGGTTGCATTCTGCTACATTTTGAGTGTCTCTTACCTTTCAGAAGAGAAATAATAATAATCAAGTGTGAGAGATATTAAGGCCTGTCTATTTGAAAAATAAATCAACTTCTCCTTCCCTAAAGACTGAGCCACATCAAAACACTCTGTTTAATCGACCTTGGCCTTTTTTTAAACAGATTTTAAGTCTTTGAGCTCCGTGCTTCTGAGCTTTTCTCACAAGGGGCTCCAGAACTTCTGAAAACCAAGATTCTCACAGAATCAAATTATCCTATCAGCTGAAGCTTTAGGAAAAAAAATCCTAGAAGCCGTTAAAAACCATCAGCTATTTCTGTATGTTCCACAGGCTCAGAATTCACTGCCACGCCAGCTCAAGGCCGGAGAAAAGAAAACCTCTGAAATAATTTCAGTTGCGTGCATTTCCTGCTGGACAGATTTCATCTACAATTTGATAAGCTGCAGTAAAGAGGCAAGACTTGAAGCAAGAGCAACAATGAGCTTTTGAAGGTTGAAAACATGACTTGGAGAAAGTCTTCACAATTGCTTTCAATAGTCAAAAAAATCAATGCCAGTGACACTTCCACTGAGTTTAATCAGTTAAAGCATCAGAAATTTCCAGCAACCTTTTCTGCCCGAAACAAATTACAACCCCAAAACATACGAGGTCTCAAACTATGCATTCAATATGCACGTATGTATTCAATATCAAAAAAAACACAGGAAAGAGGTAAGGGACAGACTCTCACTTTCCCACAGACTTTTGTTATTGCTGTAGCAGGTCAGAAGTCTTCCAAACTGCCAGTTACACTCACTCATTTCAGAACAGTTTTAGTTACTGCAATATGAAACCTACCTTTGTGCAAATACAGAGTGACTATAGGTGCTGAACTGGTTGTTAGCTAATAAGAAAAGGAAACCACTTGCTGCTATACTTTTTATCCATCTCCTTATTCATCACTGACTCACATTCCTCTAAATGTCAGGAGCTAGGGGAGAGGCAGCTCTGTGTTTTCAGTCTGACAGTAGCAAACTCTCAAAGGCTGCTATACAATAAAAACCTGGCCATTATAAGGACCTAAGTCCTTTCCAGTTGGTGATCCTTCACTGAGGTGGCAGGTGTGGTTTTGGGGTTCTTCCCCAAAACTTGTTTTTACTCTGCAATTCAAACACAAATCAGTAAAAATTGCTGGTTGTGAGTTGCATCGATTTGGAGAAAAGGCAGATTGTTTTCTCTTTTTCAGTTTCACAAGGAACAGTGGCTGGAAATGCAGTTGCTGAACAGAGAAAGACTCAAAAAATGACATTTGACAGAGGTACATTTTAGTTACCACAGTAAAACGGGACACAAACTTGGACATTAGGACATAAGGCCTGCTTGTTCAAGAGAAGGGCCTTCTCGAAAGATTACACCAATGAATCAAAGTGGTATGATCCCTCCAATGTGGCTTTAATTGCACAGTCACCAATGGAATAAAGGTGATTCTTCCCTCTAGGGCACAATCTACCTTTATTGCAGTAACTGCATCTAAGGTATGACTAAGCACTACTGTATAGTTTTAATAAAACATAACAAGTCAGACTAATCCATCATACCTCTAAAAATGACATGTACTCTTGCTGTCAGTTCAATCCATGTCAAATATCAATATATAGAACAGCTGCTGAAATTTTTATGGTCTATAAATCATATTTATTCAGACATATCCTTAGAGATAGCCAAGGTCATCTTTCTTGTATAAATTCCTAACTCAGAAGCCATATTATGAACTTTTAAAGCTAAGAGAAAAAACTACATTTGATTATTAGATTTTCATGATTATACTCTAATGATCATCATATCTATCACCAGACCAGGGAGAATACAGGAAAATGTACACTCTTCATCCCTGAAAGCATGCTTCTATAATTCAGTTCCAAATCAAAAGGTAACAGATAATGTCAGCTGAACAAATCAAGAAATGATGAGCGCTCACGGGAAGAAAAGAGACTGCTCATGAGAACTATCAACCAGTTTTCATCCAGAGCAAGAATGTCTCAAGGTCTCTTTTGGGCCTTCAAAATCATGAGTTTTCTTGCCCAAGCCACAGAGGGTAATTCAAAGGCTATTTATTTTCTTTCTTCCTCTAAGTTTCCAATTGAAATCCAATTGTGATATTTATTATTCCAATAGCAACTGGTAAAAAAACCCAGGAATTTTCAGGACTGAGCATACAAATGACAATTAAAAAGCTCTTGAGAAACACTCTCCACATCTAGTTCTCTCTCTTGACTGCATCACCTCTATCAATCTCTTCTTAGAGAGAACAGCCTTGAAACACAGTCCCTAAAGACGCTTTTAGTGAGCTAATCCCTCTTTTTACAAATTCTAACCCAGCAACCAATCACATCTTCTCTTGTAAGCAGCAAGGTTGGTTAATGCTCAATTCCTGTGCATATTTGAAGAACTCAATACTGTTCTTGAATAAATATAGTGGATTCTAGACACAAGCAAACATACAAAGGCACATATGAGGCATACACCTGAGATAAAAGCAAATAGAAATATCCTCTGGTAAAAGATTCTTTCTGCTAACAAAAAGGAACATAATACTAGTCCAAAATGACTCATCTGCCGGCCAGTGGCTAGAGTCTTTAGATGCTGTTACCTCTCAGTAACAGCATCAGCATGTGGTTACAAAACTTGGCCGATGGCTCACAGGGGCCCTACTGACAAATAAGAATTTATATGATGGTATTTATCTTAAAACACCCATTTGCCATCAAAAAGTATATGGGAAGCAGTTATTCTGAAGCTTTGAAGGATCTTCACCGCTTCCTTCATTAAACTTTGTCAAGATGGTGCCCTGGTTCCCATCTGAACTCCTCCATGGGCCATGGCATAAGCAAGGAGGATTATGCTGATGCAAATAAAAAACTTCTCCACTTAAGACATTTGGAAAATATCCATGTGAAAATCCATAAAGACATATCTACATCCAACCTGCCACTGTGAGTCTGAATCAATCCACAAGCTTCACCTCACCACATCAGTCAAGACTAATTTTTACATATGAAGTTCACAACCTGAAACTACAGGATATAAATAAAACCACAGGATAAGATCATTATACCAATCATTCTGCTATTCATAAGAAGAGGCAGCATTACAGAGAGAGATTTAGAACTTCTCCATTAAACTTTGGTACCTAACGTTTTGAATTTGCACAGTGCTTTAGAGAACAGAACATACACAGGAAGGTTAAACTTCTGTTTGGTTAAAAAATATCCCACTAGTTTCCCCTTAAAACTCCCATTAGCCATTCATTGCTATGCAGTACATTTGTCAAGTCAGGGAAAAACTCACCAGGGCTAATGCCTTAAAATTTGCATCATCTAAAGCAACACTCGTAAAGTCATGTTTAGAGAGAAGAGATTGTTCAATACTCTCCTATACTGTGTGATTATCACTGCTCGCATTACAATTAATCCCATTTGTAGGCATCAAGACAAAAATGTTGTGACTTCAGAAACCATCAGCCACCTGCATCATACATTGACTTCAGTTTGTTTGCAGGCATTTGTTTCAGATGGAGACTTCCTTCAGGTGTACCCAGCTTCAGTCAGAGCTCCTCCACTTCTGAGTGCTCTTTCAAAGACAAATGTTGAACAGGCCCATTCCTTCCTCCTGTGCAGTGAATGGATTCTTTGAGGAAATGGGAGTATTAACTGTGATACAACTACCCTTTATTTCAAATTCTTTCACACAGAGATCACTGCTTCTGGGACCCACAGGCCCACGTATTATTCACAGACCACACACTGGGAGGAGATGCATTGACCTCAGGTCTGTTACATCACCATTAATGTTACTCCACCCAGGATCTGAATAGTTCATTTGGATGAAGTTTCAGAAGTTATCAAGAGCAGCCTGCATAATAAGCCACAAACTTGGGCTGATTCAGTTTTGAGAGTCCAAACAGTGCTCCAAGAGTCAAAGAGGTCAAACTTCCCTTACGTTTCTTTTTGGTGTTTGTTTGGGTTTTTTTAATTCGTATTCCCTGTTTTATTGCTCGGTCACAAGGAAATGAGGCAAACCTTTCATCTGTCCTCATTTATCTCATCTATCATTTAGAGGAATCATACAAAAATCCCTTCTAGATGACATGGCCTCCTGAATTCTACAAGCTGGATGGGAGACTCTGCACAGTTTCCAGAGACAGACTAGGAGGCTCTCCAGCTGAAGCAACACAAAGCAAGGGAGAAATTACTAAGGATTCCTTCCCTTGACACAGGGGACCCTTTGGGTGGATGGATGACAGGGTAACCCACTTAACACAACAAATGCATGTCCTTCCCAGAAGGGGCTTGTCAGGCGTGGTAAGCAACTACATGGACTGGGAGCAGACACAATAATGTAGGAAGCCTTTGAGCAGCATGATGAAGGACTGCAGCCCAGCCTTGAGTGTGTGTTCAGTTAGACTAAAACCAGAATGTCATCACGATTGAGAGAACACAAAGAGACCTGGCTTCCATGTCCCTGCCTCTTCAGATGTACTGAGCATAAACCCAGCAAGACTGAGAACCATGCCTTAGGGTTTTCATTCCTCAACCCACTTGTCATTTCATGTGCCCATAAGACAAAAGGTGGAAGTAACAGAGAGGGTTAATGGCTTCACTACAGTTCACTGGCATTACAGCTGGGGCAGATGTGGGCTTTAATTAGAAAGCAGCTGCACATACATAAACCACAGCAATCTTAATCCAGAGAGTGGCAGTGTGAATACAGACTCTCTTGCAAAAGCACATACCTTTAATCTGCATTTGTCTGTGTTTTTAGAGGGAAGGGGTTTCAGCAGAATTCTATCCAGGAGCTCATAGGAGATAGAAGGAGAAAGTACATATGTGTCTGAAAATCAGAAAAGGGTACCAAGAATGTAAACAGAAAAGAATAAAAATAACCACACGGCTCATGTTACTCAGCACCAAAACAGAACAGTAAAGTTTTCCATTACCTTTCACACAACAAAGCTCTCCCACTCTGAGCAAGACTCCAGCTGTTCTCTTGGCGTTCCCCTGGGCATTGATTATGCTGGACATCCTGTGAACCCGCCAGATCTGGCAATTATCTCTAGAATAGCCCAGCCCTTTAGGAATTCAGGTACCCAATTTGCTAGAAATACTGCAGAGGAGGAGATCACAAACACCAGGTATACTCTGTTCATTTTTACCACGGTCCACTGGGTAGAATGTGGAGGTTCCCTTTTTGGGAAGCAGAGAGCACACAGGAAGCATGGCCAGAGAAGCCAGGCAACACATATTCCCTTCACAGCTGCAGGCAGCAGCAAACCCCTGCAAGCTGCTCCTTGACAGCAGTATAAAAAGGAGGTTAGTTAGGTCAGAAAGTCCATTAAGTCTGAAGTCCACAGGCTTGATCACCCTATGTGTAAGTGTATGCCTGTGTACTCCAGAGAGAACAATTTTTTTGGTACTCCTCAGTATCCACGGAGGGCGTTCATGTCCTGCCTCATCATGTGGGCTGCATATGCACTGTAAATGGGTGCAATGCACTTCATGTTGTCAGCTTCGCTCAGCTCTAAGAGTCTAAATCTTTAATGAGATCTGAAGGTAGAGAAGAGGGTAACTAAGCTGGGAATTTATGTATCTCAACATACACTCCAGTAAACCATCACCTTTTCTGTCTTGAGAGATGATCCATATGCAGTCTTACTCTTTGGATGCTTACGGCCTACTAATGTTCCCACTGCATCAGTGGATGAGAAGCCCCTGGCCCTCAAAAAGAAATAGAGAGGACAGAGGTCAGTCCTATCAAGAATTACAGCAGGCTCAGAAGCTTCTGTAATAGCACATTGTGCAGTCAAATAGAGAGCCATGTGGTGGCTTTGCAAGCTGCATGCCTCATGGACAAGATGACAGAAGTTAGCTCTCCCATAACAGCTCTGACATACCTGATGCCCAGGCAAAGCATTCTTCTTACAGTGTCAAAAGGCACAGACGTCTTGAAAGAGAGGGCTTGCATGGCAAGCTTTTGGTAGTGGGGGACTACAGGGGTGGCTTCTGTGAGAAGATGCCAGAAGCTTCTCCCATGTCTGACAGAGTCAAGGCCAGCTGGATCCAAGATGGACCCACCACAGGCCAAGGCTGAGCCCATCAGGAACAATGGTAGCGCCTCTGGGATAATGTATTTAAGAAGGAGGTTGAAACTGCTGCCCCACAGCAGCCAGGAGAGATGAGTGAGTATATGTGAGAGAAGCAGCTCTATGGACCCCAAGGTCAGTGAAGGAGGGACAAAGTTCTCCAGGCACCAGAGCAGAGGTTCCCCTGCAGCCTGTGGCGCAGCCCACGGTGAGGCAGGCTGTGTCCCTGCAGCCCATGGAGGTCCATGGTGGAGCAGATCTTCACCGACAGCCCGGGGAGGACCCATGGGGAAATCCTGATATTAGCTTTTGTAATTTTTCAGCTCTAACAAAGTGCCTATTTCCATACTGACGAGGGGCCTGATTTCCAGAACCACTGAGTGTCCAGCAGTTTCTGTGGAAACTGCTAGATAAGAATCAATCCCCTCACAAGTGACTAAGTATGCATTTGAACAGCTAAAGCTTGGCCACTCTTCTTAACAATAACATCTTGATATTTTGGTTTACATATCTTAACAGCTGGGGATGGTGCAAGGCCGACCAGCAAAGTGAAGAGGGATTACCACAGAAAGCCAGTATCAATTGTATTATTGTGAAGGTCAAAGTTGGTAACCTTTTATGTGCAGGCTGTGCAGGTTGAGTATGAAAGGAGAAGCAAAACCTCCAAAACTCCAGCAGAACCTGACAGATTTTCTTCGCTGCAGGCAGGTGGGGAGGGGGAAGCAGAAGCAAACAGCCATTCATAGAGAGGAAAGAGGGGAAGGAAAACAGGAGGTTAAACGTTCTTCTGAGAGGCTGATGGGCTGCAATCATTCAGGATGACAATGTTTTTAAGCTCCTTGGGCCGGCTAGTTGAGAATTTTGTCCCTCGTCCTCACAATTGCTCCAAGGCAAAGTGTCAGAGATGGAGATTATTGCCCCAGGAGGCTGTAAAGTGTAACCCCAAGAGAGGACACCAAATGGTTCCACTCTCTGACATCTTCCTTCAGTGACTGTTTCAAAGAAATAAAACCCATTTACAAGGATTCCTTATAACGGAGTGACAGGTTGGCAAAGGATGACACTGAGACACTTCCCCCAACGCTCACATAGAAGCATTGTGGATCTGTCCTTTTATCACAGCCTTCAAGGCAAACTACACAAAGTTCTAACACAGTAAATCTGGAGGATGGGTGTGGATTTCATGGATTTGGAATTCCTGATGATTACTGCTACTGAGATTGACATTGAGCAGAAATCAACCCTTAGTGTCACCAGCAACCCACCCTTTATAATGGTAGATGAATCTGGAAATACACCTACATAGTCCTTACCTGGACCACTGCTTAATGAAGGTTATGATTCACCTTCTATTTCATTTGTGAACATGTACCACATTTCCTTCATTCCCCAAATGTCCCAGTGACGGCTGCTGGCATTTGTGGGCACAGAAAAGTAACTAGTAAAGTAAAATATTGCAGCCTCTTCAATTCAGCCTACCAGCAGGGAATAGGCATTTCATGTGTCTGTGCTCCGGGGACCAGTTGCCAGCACCTGATACAATTCTGGCAGAGTCAGAAGCAGTGCAGGAAATAGTGGCCTAGCGTGAATAACTCGGGAGTGAATTGCATTACCTCCAAATGAAATCTTCCTCCCCCAGTCTTCAGCTATAAAATAGCGTGCTGTGGCCATTTCCTAACATCCATATTGTGCTGCAGCTACTTTTTCACAGGTCTTTTGTACAAAGCCCATTGAAGTGGGAGTGATGCGAAGGTCAGATTTGTTTTGGAAAAGTCCAAAAGCTCTTTTTGCAGCACAGTTATTAGGAGGACTGTGAGAAGGCCCACTGGCAATGATATATAGATAAACATCTGCATTCCTTACATACCATAATCATTTTTGCCTCCAATAGAACTTCACACTTCCAATGTTAAACAGATTGTGCATGTGTCGATTAGACACCCAAATTCTCTCTCCCCGTTTGGTGTCAGGTATCCATTTGATAATTTGCTTTTGCATTATGAAGAGCCATGACTGACTTTATGATCCTTTCTTTAGATTTGTCAAAGCTCTCTTGCACGCTGAGCAAACACTTAGTCCCTTACAACACTGTATTAGCTGACTCCTTAGTCAAAAAGTATTCCACTACCTTCAAGTTACATTGCAAAGATCCCCAACTATTTTATGCTCTGCCAACTTAAAAAATAAATAAAGATTGAATTACATTCCTGAGCCCAGGATCCTCTTGCACTATACAAATGTAAGTATTTAATTTGGCTTTCCCTGTTTATGTTAGTTTGTTTTAGTTGTTCTGTGTCTTACTCAACCACAAGAATGCAGTATAATTGGACTTATTCAGTACTGTGTGTCTTTGGCTGCTTTTTACTTCCCAGAAGTCAAAAAAAAGAGGTTTTTCAAAGAAGGTCTAAAAGTGTTTTTTGTTCTTTAGTTGTGAAACTAAAAACTAGACAAACAACCAAAAGAAATTTCATACCGAGAGCCCTCAAATAAAGGTATAGAGTTAAAAAATGAACTGATTGTATCACTGGTGAAAGGAAGCAGACTGCCAGCCTGCAGAGACTGAAGTCTGCTGCTCACCCCTGCAGAAACTCGTTGGACATTAGAACCATGCAGTACTTCCTCCAGAACTCTCTTGCCAACATAAGTTGGTTTATGGCAGGGATGGGGAGAAGAGGAAGACACCACATAACAGGCAGTGATGGGGTGACCTTCCCTAGGGAAGGTTATTCCAGCCAGCGAGAACTGGGAGGTACCAAAACCCTGTTTGAGCTCCCACCGTAGGAAAGGGAAAGGCTGCTCTTGGGTGCAGAAGGAGCTGCTGCAGACGGCAGGAGAGGCTCAGGTGATTGTCTCAGAACTTCAGCAGCATGATGGACAATACCAGTCCCATGGCTCCTTCACTGGGACTGTCTATAGTGGGTGTCAGTAGATGCTGGTTCCTGTGAGGTTCATTGGTCTTTCAGCAAATAAACTGCCAAAGCTTTGACACCTACTGAACTTCTGACTTTCCATCCATCCCATCATTTCATTAAATACAGAATAATTCCTTAATTCAGCTTTTCTAAAACCAAGACTTTTGAAATTACAAGCTGTTATTTTTATTAGCAGACATGACTGGCAAAACACAAGAGGCCAGTTGGAGCATATTTGTTGCTGGTGTAAGACAGTTCATCCCATCGGTTTCAACAGTATGATGCTATTTTGCACTTCTTTAGAAGGTGGTCTTGGTTTTGTAACTTAATTTAAAATGGTTAAATACTTTTTTTATCCAAGTCCAAGAAATTAGTGACATTCATTCAGTATCTACTACACTTAAGTAATGCCAGTCCTCACATTTACAGAGGCTCTCATGTGTCAGCTCTTCTCTGACAGGTTTCTCCCTTCTGCACTCGGGAGTACAAAGCAGGTTCGGAGGCCGGGGTGGAGGGCAGCCAGGTAGGGTGAGGGACCATGCAGGAAAGAAATGTTACTTAAACATCAAGCTCTAAGGAAAAAGGGGGGCATCAAGGCCAGCAAGCAGCAGAGGAATTTAAAGAAATAACCCTGGCCTCATAGATCTTGAAGGGCTTCATTAGAGCTTAAGAGTCGCAGGGATAGCATCTGGGAGAACATGGAAGAAACTTTGTGACTGATGTTACTGTTGGTATCTTCCCTTAGATTCACACCAGTTTACAAGTTTCCCTACAAAGACAGGGAGGATTCTCCTATGAAGTGTGGTTTGTCTGGCAAAATAAACCCTGCAAAGCAATCGCTCACATCCAGTTCCACATCCAGCTCGCCGACAGCTTCTCAGTGCAAAGTGCACGGTCAGGGTCGGGGCAGGAATGTGAAGTCCAGCCCCTCCCAGACACATGGAGCGTGCCCAAGAGCTGAGGAGAGCTCAGGGCAACCCTGTAGATGCTTCTGCCTATTTCTATGAAACGTGTAAAATGAACAACCACCAAAATAAAACTCCACAGGAGGCTGAAAGCAGCAGTATCCAGAGCAACTATAGTCAAATATTCACAAGGAGCTCCCAATTTGGAGATGTTCTTAGTTTACAGATGCCTGATAAAGATATCCTGTCCAGCATCCCCAGATCAGTTGCCATATTTGAAAAGACTGGTTTTCTTATGCTGACTTCTTGTCAGCTGAAAACCATGACCCTTCTATGCCACAAAAAGTTCTATCTAGCCATCAAAAGCTCAATAATCTTAGTGAAACTAAAGGAATTTCAAATCTTTCCACTTTATAATTGTTTATAATTGAAAATTGGGTTGTACAAGCATTTGAAATGAAAATTTATTGTAAGTATTGTTCTACTGCTTTATTGTGTATGAGGACGGTCAACAAAACTGATTCTATACTCGGTGTTAAATTGCATGTACAGCAGGCATTGCATTAGGAAAACAAGGAATAGCCAAAGAAGAGCCACATAAAGCAGAGGCACACCCTTCTGAGACAGGATGCAAAGCAACACCCATAACTAAGAAATAAATAATTCATCACAAACTTTATGCCTTACTGTTCTCTGTTCCAGGGGCCAACACATCAATATTTTGCAGATGCCACATCCTGGAGGAGCAGGAAAATGAATTAATTGCACATGATTTTCAGGTGGAAAATAAAATACATTAGGAAAATATTCCTAAAATCTCATAATTTCTTTCTTTGTGTTAGCTGTTGCCAGAAGAACAGTGAGCAAGACAACTGTCTCTTAAACATTTATGGTGAGCCAAAAAGAAACTGGCGAAATGTAGATACGTGAATGATAACACCGCAGAGTCAGCAATCAAAGTAGAAATAGCTTTTTTAATTAAACCCTGATCACAGAACTGAGAAACCATTGGCGTCCTTCGGAGGACCACAGTTGAACTCAGCCATGAGATGCTGACAGCCCAGGTGCCAGACTCGTTGTTTATGCAATGCTGCCCTCTAGCAACTGAAACCGGCGCACAAGATTGGGGCAGGCGCTTCTCAGAACACAGTTGCCTTACATCGTTTGCCACATCTGTGCTTTAAACTGCATTTTAAAGCTCTTATTCGGTAAATTTTCCACACTGGTTGTGTTTCTCCTAGCTCAAGAGAAACAGCAAAATTGGGTACTTGCTTGTGAGGGTGAAAGTTAAACATCTGGAGACAGCTCCTGCTTTATAAAGATACATATATGTATATACACCTGACTAATTTTGCTCCATTAGACACTGTATTACCAGGGAATCTGGCTCCAGCCCTTTGCTTACTCGGTGCAAGTTGCCCTATAAGAAACAGACTGGTACCAGTGAACTAAAGCTCTACATGCTTCCAAAGACGTAGGTAATACCTTCTTGGTTTTCCTAGTCCTACATGCACAAAGCACATCCCAGTTCAAGGCTGGAACTATAAACCCAACCACGCTAGATAACACTCATGGAGTCTGACCCATCCTCACCCATTCTGCTTGTTAACATGTTCCCCCTGTAACTTGTAATCACTCTCAGCGGCTAACTCAATCCACATGGGAATTAAGATGCCAATAAAACACATATTCATTGAAATTAGAAAGTAAATCAATAATTTTAAGGGCAGTTATAAAATAATTAGTTATAATTTTGTTTCTTTGACACATTTAAAGTCCCAGGCCCTGTGTTGATACTGAGGCTGGGGCTAGGAAGGCATCGAGGTACATGTTCATTACTATAGTGCCCTGAACAGTACCACTGGAGTCAGTGTGAGTTGCAGACAGACTTACAGACTTCTCTGAATGCCTGCCCTGAACAGAAGTTAAGATTCTGCTCTGTAATTGAGTTGAAAGCCACTGAAAAAAAGGCTTCATTTAGAAAATCTTGTTCAAATTAAAACAAACCCAAACTGGCTCCAGACCTAAACTGAAGGGAAACATAATTAAATATTCTGATTAAATGGCTTCCATGTTTACAAAAAACACATAAACACAAGTTTTCTGTTTAAAACAAGAAAGAAAAAGAAAGCCCCACGTCAGGAAAATCATCAGAAGTGCTGCCAAAACAAGGAAGGTGAGCTGCTGGCAGCCACTGGGCTAAGGGATCCTCTTTAGACACTTGTAAGACCAAGTTGGTCTTTGGAATAATGCAGATTGGAAAGTCAAAGCAAAGGAAAGGTCAGACATCAACAGAAGCATACTTCAAAAGGCAAAGAAACTTGTATCTTACACATTATATTCCCTAAAGACCTAATAAAAGATCATTGCTGTCATGTGAATTTAGTTGTGCTGAAGAAACACTGAGAGGAAGACATTAGCAAGACACACTTGACTCCCTGCTTCTCTCCCACCTGAATTAGACCCCACAGGGTGCAGCATGCAGAGGCTGAGGACTCAGGATGGCCACACTGACCTACGTGTCCTTTCTTCCCCTCTGTTTTCTCAGCGTTTTTTGTACACAGCCCAAGTGGATGGGGCATCACTACCAGGAACAGAGCATTTGCACTAGAAAATCTAGTGGTTGTGTATTTGAGGAGGCTTTTGTATTGCCCCAAAAGGACAGTAAACTTGACCATCGATTATCAAACATTAAATAGATACACAAGGGGCAAAGGCATGGCAATGTATCTGCCTCAGGGACAACTGAAATTTCGTTTTACAGTAATCTGCTGCTTTGCATCTGCTGAGAACTTCACATTAAATTCAAAATGTTTCCACTAACCTTTTCCCCATAAACATAAACCTTGGGAGGGGTTTCTAAGTGACACCACTGAGAAGCATGGTGCAGTAGTGGAAAAACGCGTTACATGGAACAAATCAGTAGATTAAAACCTCCACTTCTATTTATCCAAACAAATACTCTTTTCCATTAGCCATAACACAGGAATCCTGCAGCACAGCATTCGAGGCCGATTATCTCCAACTGCTTTTATATATTACTTTGGGGTTTCTCTTTTGAATTAACCAATGGGACAGGCTTAAAATACCATCAAATTATTTCCCTTAATATTAACAGCAACACTTTCTGAACTGTTCAGCTTCTTGACCGCACCCAGCTTGCTGAAAGGTCAGGACTGGATCCACCAGGGATTCACACTGGATAACTTTTCAATGTGTTATAACCAATAATTGTCAAACAGCGCGGTTACATCTTGGGTAGGATTCTACAGGCCTCAGGCTAAATTCCTATTGTAGCTAGGAGAATTTTTCTTGAGAAAAGACCAAGGGATTAAACTGTTGAAGGAAAAGAATAATTTGACAGAGCCCTGCTGGCCAGTTTACACATCAGATAACATGGTGTTGGAACTGGCAGGCTCTTTGGACAGGAATGGAAGAACTATCTTACCCGGTTAGACCTTTGATTCAGCTATTGCAAAATCTTGTCTCTGGAAATCCAAAGTTGGTGTACATAGGGGGAGAGGAGAAAGCCCCAGTACTGAAGGTACCTCAGAATAGTACTGAAGTGCCTCAGGTGTGAAAATTACACTTAATCAAAGAATGGTTAAATACAATCCTACTGCAATGCAAACTTAGCATCATTGGTATGCTTCAGTGCTTTCCTGATTCAAGGTATTAATGAACACAGTGTTTCCTACAGACAGCACTATCTAAACCAGGAAATACAAAACTGCAGGAGTACACGTACCACATCTTCACTCATAGGAAAAAAAACATAAGCTGACAAAAGTACTACTGCCATGGAGAAAACAGATCAAATAGCCCTGAGGGACAGAAAAGGTTGCAACAAGTCTCTAAGGCAAAGGGTAATGCTGGGATGATGGTACACTGGGAAAGCTTCCTGAAATCGCATTTTATTCCTCTTTATTCCTCTTTCTTTGCATTTTTTTTTAATCTGGTGTCGTGGTTTAAGCTTAGTCCCGAGGTTGAGAAGTCACCCCTTCTTCTTCTTCTTCTTCTTCATCATGAGATGATGACTCGTGATCAGATGCTGTTCCAGGTGGTGAGTACGTTGTT
>WYDI02032401.1:24955-48107 GCA_009867235.2 Psittacus erithacus
GAGGCTCAGAAAGTCCTTGACCGATTGTAAACATTCTAAGCAGTAGCTACAAACATTGGTATTATCAGTACTGTTCTTAGGCTGAAAGTTAGAAACACAGTGCTGCACCAGCCACTAAGAAGGAGAAAAAATCACTGCTACTGCTACTGCTACCAGGACATCTGGTTTTGGACACTTCCAAATTTTCCCAGGATCCAAATGCACCACAAATCAGCTATAGACTGAAAAAACCCACATGCTTGGGCTCCAGGCAGGATCCTGATATATTCTTCCTGAGCAGCTCTTGACAAGTCATTTAACTTCTCTACTGCATTTCTTCTCTATTACAAAATCAGTATCCTGCCTCAAAGGACTAAAGTGATATTATTTGGTTATGCATACTTTCCCAGGATATTTAGATAGTCTGACTGCAGGCAGCAGAGATATAAAAGTATGTTTAAACAAGAGGAACCTCAAAGCCATCTTAAACAGAATCACTGCACTGGAGACAGATAATGATGATCAGAAAAGGGAAAGGCAGTGCAGCAACTGCAATAGCAAATCTTCCCCACTGTGAGCATATTGGACAGAATGACACTGATGGGCTGCAGGCTGCAGCTGGTTTTCAAAGGAACCTTTCCTGATTTGTATGCTTCAGAACAAATTGAGTCCAACAATAAAGCCCGAACTCTTTTCACAGGAGTCCATGCATTTAGAAACGGGGCTAATCACAGCTATGAGATAAAGTATCTTTCCTTTTTGCCACTGTGAAGCCCATCTCACAAAAGGATATGCCAGTTAATCTAACTCAACTTCTACACTCATCTGAAATGTCTGAGGTGAGAAAGAATTACTTGGATTTACAGCTGTACAGTGCCGAACCAGGACCTTCTTGCTCACTGGTTTCCCCAACATCTGGAGTAAAACTTCTGGTAATGGAGATGTTAGCCCAGAAGTCAGTTGCTTTGAAGTATCCTGGTTTATACTATTGTAAGGCCAAATTGAATGCTCCATAGCATGGGAATAATAGTGTGTTTGGTGGTTGTTAATAGCAATTTCTTACTATATTAAATTCCTAAAGTGAACCTGCAATGCTCAGGCTAAGCAGATGCAGAATGTATCTAATTAGTACCTTAGGGCAAGGAATACAGTGAGATGTGCCATTATAAACTCAGGGAAGCAAACTATGTCCTTGACATACCCTGCTCCCAGACACTGCTGAGGCGATTGATAATGCTTTATGTCTCATATGAGGAACACCAGAGGAAATCTCTGCAACTAGCCATTAATCAAACAAAGCACAGCACAGAGTTAGACTTTCTAAAACAGCGCCAAAAGCAGTTGTGGAATCTGCAGTGGCAACTGATGAGAAACTCAATGCCCAGAGGGAGGGCAGGGTTGTGCTCTTCCTCTGGTTTTGGGGGCTTTATTTGCTTTTTCAGTGATTGTTATAGAACCTTTACAGGGATGTCACAAAATCTTCCCGTCAGTCCTCTGGAGAAAAAAATCCATTTTACAAACAGCTCCTATTATACTGGCATCTTTCCTGTAGTTCTACAGCATGAGACTTACCCATCCTAACAACAGGTTTCCAACTAAAGAAGAAAGCTAAAATACAGGGCAACACTCCTCTTTGCAAGGAAATGGGGATTAACAGTGGGTTTTAATCACAAAGATAGTGTCCCAGACAGCAGGGCAGAAAGGCAAAAAATAGAAGAGAAAACAAGAGTGGAGAGCTTCTGGTAGGTAACAGCAAGTGTCTCAGCCCCACTAGCCACAGCTAGAATGGGAGACATGTATTGTATTGTAGCAAGCCCATGTGAATCGGTTGTGAGGCGCAGGAACGGGCTTTCCAGGTTCTTGCCATATAATGAGGCATTTTGCACAGTTCTGCACACTAGATATATAGCACGAACTGCTGTACTGGAACAGGGAAAAGGCAGTTGCAGTAGTCAAGGCCATTAGCCTCAGGATGCCTGCTCCTATTAAACCCAGACCCTTCCTGTTGAAACAATCCAGCCAGACACATTCTTCAAGGCACTAACAGTTATGACATGCCCTGGACATTAGTGATGCCTCTGAAGACACAGCGGAAGGTAAAAAATATCCATTATTAAAAATAATGCACACTCAGAGAACCCTTGGCATTCCAACCAGAAGTTATTTAGCACATAATACTGAGCAACAGATATCCTAAGATCCAGTGGACTTAATTTTCAGGCTTTTAGATTGGCATTTTCCAAACTACTGTTTTGACTTGTCGCTTAATATCAAGCAAAGCATCTAGGAACATATTACATGAAAGGCACCACAGAAGAAGGCTGATTTGATACCTTAAACGAAATGGGGAAAAACTTCTAAACACCTCAAGGAACTCTCAGTTGTTTTGGTTCAATAAATCCAGTTTAACCCCACATTATTAAGCTTTGGTAAAAATATTTGGTTGTTGATTTGGTGATGACATAGTAAAATCCAGGAGTTTTCCTACTAATTTCAATGGGACCAAGGTTTAGTCAATGATTCCCCATGATACTAAAACAGGGAATTTCTCAAACCAATTAGCCAAAGTATTATATTAATTTAATGATCAGCTTGCTTTGACTTCAGAAAGATCTCCCATGAGCTTTGGTCTTTTTTCTTAACCCCAAGTTACTTCAGGTAAGCTCACCCTTAATGTTTTCATACTGCAGTGTGAAGTACTGTACTCTTTCTCTACCCACTGGTCTTACCAGGGCTGGCATTTGAGGCTGTTTGCTTCAAAACATGGTCACAGTCACAGTAATGCAATATGTTATTTTTGTACCAACTCTGGCATTGTCCCCAAAAGATCATTATCTGTCAAGCCACCGGAAATGTTCCTAGTTCAGTGACCTACTTGTGCCAGACATCATTTTGAAGTTCTGATCCAAAGAGCTCCCTGAACAAGAGACTTTCTAAGAGGAAAAGCTGGTGGCATCCTGCCCAGTGAAGTGTGTAAAACACTCACCTGCATTCCCGGTTTATTCTGCTGAACAAGTTTCTGTAATGGAATTCTCATTTGCAGCCACATTAGTGACTCGACTGCATTGGTAGGGATAGGACTTTGTTTCTCCAGATCAACCAACACCTGCAAACAAGGATTCTCAAACATTGCTGGATGCTGAAATCCAAATCCTGATGTGTACAATGGCAAACCATTTATAGGCTACACAGCTAAGTCAGCCCTGGTGGGACAGCACTAGTTTTGGGTACTTCTCCCCTTTTGTCCAGGGAAATCAAAGATGAAAGCCAGTACTGTGCTTACACTGGGTGCTCAGGCAAAATTCAAGTCATATGATATTAAAGAAATGCCTGAAGAAGAACAAGAGCATTCAAACATTTAGCTCTCAGGAGTGCATTAAATAATTTAGAGGTATCATGATATAAAGCACAATGCTTAGTGGAAGATGTACTTTCTCCATACATCTATTTGAGAGGCACCATAAGTGTTAGTGCTTCGCTACAAGAACGATGACTGTACACTAACATCTTTGTTTCCATGCCAAGCCACCCATCTCTTCTCTGCTCACAATTCTGCCATGCTCTTTTCTTTTCACTTTTGCCCTGTGTTATACGTAAGTTAAAAAAATACAAAAAAGTGCATTATCTCATATATATAACTTATGATCTAGAGTCTCAGTACTACTGAAATGCAACAAAGAGAGAACAGAACAAAGAGAAAATGGTTCAGAATACTAAGTTCCCAATTGTTTGAGATGCGGCACTGCTTTATTGTGTTGCACTAGCAACCTCTTCATAACAAGGAGAGACAAAAAGAGTGTTTGAATTAATGACCTCATTTGTGGGAAAAAAACACCTCATTTTTTAATGCATACTTCATCTGCTAACACAAAGACACTAGCCTCTAATGATAGTCTTGAGCTCATATATCACTAGCAGCGTACCATACATGATGAATTACTCACTAACTGTCATGATTACTGGCTTTAGGTTTCATTAACTTACAAAAAAGGTGTCTACAGTCTTTTCTATTATCACTTGGTGCTTCGCTTCAAAGACAGGAACAAAGGTTGGCACTAGGAGTTTTTTGGAGATTAGTAATCAGACTGCTTGAGGTCACCATGAAATTGATGAGATAATATATAATAATGCCAGATCGAGAGAAGTGCTTACTGCCTTTTGTCTGAGAGTGAATGCTGCAACAACAGCCAGAGTTATTTAGGCCATAATTTGTAATACTCTAAATTTCCTTTTGGTCAGGAGAAGTACTTCAGAAAGTGCCTGCTGGGGTATAAATACAAATCAAATGATCAGCCTACTTCAGGGATTGTCTACTCTTCTAGCTCCTAGAACAACACTTAGGATCAGAACAGTCAGAACGGCAGATAGACCAGAAGACCTGACAATAGGCCTTTTTCCTCAAAGCATCAACAAAAGGGAAGCTCACAGTGAGGAATCTTCAGCTGCCCTAGAACATGGGCAACTTAAATAGGACAAATGCTTAGCTCCTTAGTCCCACGGAATGTCACTCTGTGTGAAACTACAGCAACTGGTGTGTAGTAAATACATTCACACACATACAGATCTGCAAGATAAAATCCTCAGATAGTCTTACAGAAGTACCGCTTCATCACAGAAAGTGGACAGTCCTATCAGAATGACCAAGTGATCACATCCAACTACGGTTGAAGCACATCAAGTATTTTCTTCTCCTTATAGCATCATTTTTGTCTGGCATATCTTAAAAAGCAGATGTTAAAACAGAAGCACATTCTGAAGTAAGGGCTATCCAGCTCCTTTCACAAATGTACAATTGCTCTCCAAAGCAGCAGCCTCTCATACACAGTCCCATGTGGCTTGAACCTAACCCAGTTAAGAGTACTGAAGCTTTTTCCTTTCTCAGTGTTAATACAAAGAAAACTGGGGACTAGCTCTTAGTCCATGCTTTGCAGCTTTAATACTGTCCTAAATAGGTTACTAAGGATTGCTTTTGGTGCTACTTGGGAAACTTAACTGATGTCATGCCAATGTACCAACTTTGTGCCAACTGCTCCTTGTTTTCTCCTTAGTCAGGGAAGTAAAAAGTGTCAGAGAGCAAGCTGAGGACTGGGCTAAAGTATGCTATGCTCTAGTGATCTGTGTAAGCACAACGAATCCATAGGGGACACTTACAGACCAGAACAACCTGAAGCAGTGCTCAAGCTACCATAACGCGTTCTGGGCACAGTATAAACATAAGTGTCCTCCAAGGCTGTGCCAAATACTCTGACAATTCTTGATATTTTGTCCTTAAGTGAGAATATTTCCTCACGTGTTATGTTATCCTCCCTTAAAACCTTACGAGTTCCCTTTCACGAACAGCTTAAAAGGGGTATTTAACATATACCCTATACAAGACTGGGCTTTCCAGAAGCAAGAACAGTTTCCAAGACCTCCACAAAACATCGCCTTGCCCAGCTGCTCTGAAATTTCGGAAGAAGGTCACTCCATAAAATATTGTCACTACCTCACAAACATGGCAGCGGAAAAGAACCTTTTGTGGTCATATTTCCTCTTCCTGTTCTTGGGGAACTTTCTTCCATGCTGAACTCTTAAGGGTTAACTGGCATTGGGTGGAGGAGGGGGACATCAGAGGTCAGCTCATGTTCTGATACCAGTGAACTCACAAGTTACTCCTTAAGCATGTGGTTTCATCCTAGGTTCTTCCTGCCAGCAATTTCTCACTTTAATCATACACCCACAGCAACCCAGATCTTTAAATTCAGCAATTCTTTCTCAGGTTTCAGCAAGTCATTGGCAGCCTGAGCTATTTTGGGGATATTTTCTCTACTGCAGATGCAGCTCAGGAAAACGCAGGGAGCATGCTAAAGACCTGCAGCTATTTGTCTTGTACAATTTGCTCATTTCTCTTTATTTCTCTGTTTTCCTGCACTGATCACTTAAAGGACAATCTCTCTTGCAAACAAAATCCCCGGAGCCTGATTACAGGGACCGAAGGCTCCCAGACACGGATTGCCTGCCAGCCACAGCACGGTAAGGACATGGACACTTTTGGCTAGCCTTGCATCACAGCTTTTTAAGCTTTGCTGAACGCTTATTTGTGTCCATCGCTTCCAAATCAACACTGCTGGCATGGCAGGCAGTCTCCAGCTCCTGGTCTCCATTTTCATTCCCTAAAATCCTCAGCACTTGTAAGTAACACATTTATACTCACCATTCTCTTTGTGTGTTCTAGAAATCAATGACTGCCACTAATTTTGATTAGTTCCAGGGGTTGGGGTTTTTTCCTTACATTTTAGCATCTTTTGGAGATCTGTAATTTGTAATCCTGATTGAAACTGTGGATATTTCTATTGCCTGATCCTCCCTATTTTAGGTATATTGTTATTCTTATTCTTTAGCTCAGCAAATAAACCAGGGAATGGGGGTATGTACGGTAGATGGAAGCATTATAAAAAAGACCTGCTAGTGCTGATTTACTCTGATACACAGAGAGCTCTCTGGGCTGGTGTGCCAGCTCTGCTATAATACCTCTAAGCTGCCACATAGCAGTGCGCTAACACTACAAAGACATATACAGCACAAAACCAATGCAGCAGAGCGAGCTGTACTAAAAATGAATAGGTTTTATCATGCAGTTCTTTTCCATATGCTCACCCAGTAAGCTCTGCAAGGACGGTGACATTCCAGCTCCCTAGGACATCCTGTTTTATTGAAATACTTGTAAGAATTGTTGAACGTCCTCAGGGATATATTACTTATACATACTACTGCAGGAAGACAAACACAGTTCATGTCTAATGAATGTACAAACCAAACCCTGGGAATCTCTGGTGACAGAAAGTGGAGAAGAGCTTCTTTTGGTCTTTCCCTCTACTTCAGGCTTTTTACAGAAACTGGAATTACTTTATGCCTTATCCTTTCATGTTCAGTAATATGATGATTGCAGAGAATTCCCCTGAGGGCTTAATGTACATCACCCAACTATCTGACTGCAACTCTGTGTTTGTTGTTCTGTTAGGAGAGTGTTTAGAAAGCCTGACTTTGTGCTAGAGCTAGGCAAGCCTTTAGATAGAATAAGCAATAAAATCTACCTGTGTCTGCTGCCAGAATGGACAAGAGCATACTGTACAGTGGTAGCCCCTAATATTTCCTATCAAAATGCTTAGACATTACAGACTGCAGCAGAAACAAAAGTTACCACAGTCTTTGAAAGAGTATTTTAGGAACTTAGTAAACTTCATCTTTCACTTTTTCAATGTGGGAGAATTTCTTGTTCATTTTCTAGCTTGCAAATGTTTCTTGAGTGTTTTAGAAAACCAGTTGGAAGGATGGGAGAAATGCTGTATGGGCACAGGTGGACTGGAGGTCTTTAAGGCTTAATTTTCAGTATGGGAAAAGTTCTGAGGTTGATATGCAAAGGAAAGAAAAGACAAAGCCATGCAGGATATAATGACTTGCAACTCAGAGCAGTAGGAGCAAGAAGAGGAAACCTCAACTGCTATCAACAGATTTAGGATCAGGCTTTGAAAGTGGTATTTTTGCTTCTGAAAGCCTCTCATCAATTTTGAGACAATTTCTTTGACACTGTTTATGTTGCTTCTGAACATAAAACCAATCTCTGAGCCCGGCTTCAGTGATGAATCTCTGCCGCAGTTCCACTGACGCTAAATTAGCCGAACGAGAAATAGAAATCAATCTTTTAATCCTAAACTCCATTTTAATCTCCATTCCGAAGGTCAACACTCAGCTTGCTGCAAATCTTGAGACCCAACACATTTCCCAGAGACTGCAGGAAGATAGGAATTATTATAGCTGGATGTGTTTTATTAAAAGTTAGCCAAACATGTGACTGTTCACTGTTAACAGAGGAACTGATACATCATTAGACAAGTTACATGACACTAGGTAAGACGCATGTAAATCTAGACCCCAGATTGCTCTCTCTCAAAAGAAGTTACTCTCAGCACGAATGGAAATTGATTCAAGGAAGTTCTAACTGACAGGACAGGTCTGTGCAGAACTGCATGCTTTGGGAACTGAGTGACAGAATACTCACCCCAGTGATACCCCTGTACAGATCAGTGGTACCATTCGAGGGCTGCTTGCTTGGGCTCCTTTTAGAAAATGTCATACTAACTTGTGCCATCGATGAAAATTATTAGAAAGACAATGCATGTTGTTTCACAGTATGTGCAGAAATGAAATAATCTGAATAATGAAAAAGCAGATGTCATCAAGGCTATTTAACTTTTTATTCTTAAACCAAACTGTTACATATAGGAGCTCTCTGGAAGTTGAAAACCACATCTTGGCTAGAGGAGGAATATAGACCATGGGGATTAGCAACTATCCACATGTCCCCAACTGAGGATACACCCATGATATGTTAATACACCTTGTTGTTGTTGTTTTTGTGCATATACATTAACCCAGCCACACACAAGATACTAAAGAAAAAGTGACTCTATAAATGTACTAATTTATTATTCAGCAGCAGCTATGATGCCAGGCAGTCCATAACTCACACTTGATGGTCCTTGTCTAGAGACAGCTATATATAAAGGGCTAATGGATATCAATAAGGGCAATGGCTAAAGTGGAACTCATACTGACTTAGAGTAGAACTTGCTCTGGAGTTAGAACATGAGTCAACCCCACAATTATTCCTTCAGTTGAACAATCACAGAAGTAGGTCCCCCGATTTTAATGACATCCTCAGACACACTCTGAAGTTACAGTAAGTAGGTTACTGTGCATGGGCACAGCCATGACAACTGGCCAGTTCTATTCTCTTCACCTCTGAAGCAACAAACAAATTTTGCAGGCAGTATGTTGGGAGGCAGCATCAATTTAGAGGAGGAATATCACAGAGTAACAGAAATAAGAGGAAAAGTAGAAATTTAAAGCTCATCGAAGGCAGGAATAAGCAAATGACAGAACAGCGAATGGCAAGCTGCAGGCCTGAGTGTGAGGAGGTAGGCACTGGCTTGCCTTGACAGGAATGGAGGTGTACCAGGACATCTTGGGAGGAGCGTGGGACGACAAAGGTAGACAAGCAATGTGTAGCTGCTTCCACCCAATGCGCTACAGCTGAGAGAAAGACAAATCCATTTTACAGTATGCCACTAAAGACCATAGAGACAGTATAGCAATGATGGCATCCTATAGGTATGGGTGAGACCCTGTTTGGAATAGTATATATTTCTTGTCACTCGCAATACAGAAAGATCCATACTTCACATAATAACAGCCAGGGAAATGAGTGCTATTAGTAAAGATACCATCAAAGAAATTAATTATTTAAGATGTATGACAATGTTGGCCCAAGAAACAAACAGATACAAATCAAACACAGCAACTAGAACTAGGAGAATACACTGATGCAGTGCGATGGGAGCAAGAACCCTAACTATCTCTTTTTGCAAGATGGAGCAGGACCAATTGCCAAAAGCACTGTTATATTTTTGCAAGTTGCTGCAACACTAATGGCTTCAGGACTGTTTTCTAGGTCACTGTCATACATGTTAATATAAGCAAGATAAGAACCATCTCCTGGATGTAAAGCATAGATGAATGGATAGGTGCTATAATTTATTCTAGCAGATGTGGTTCCTGTTGACATCACTTGTATCTCTGTACAAAGACTAAGATAACATCGATGTGATAACATCAGCCTCTTTCAGATACAAGAACAAAACTAGCACTTTGAGTTAGAGAAGACTGAATGGAGCAAATTTGGTTTGTGTCGACATTCTGCAGAACCCAGGAACTCTGTTATGAGGCAGCACAGGTTAGGGTATACTGAAGGTATTTTAGGTGTAAACAAGTATCAAAAAGGTATTTTCATGTTAAGATTTTTCCTCTTTTGCTCAAAACCCAAGTTGACCTGGCAGTTCAACAGGCTGCCCTCACTGTGTAGGGAGGGAAAGACCTAATTCCTTTTTCCCCCAAAGAAATAGAAACTGAATGTGACATGGATGAGACAGATACAGTAGTACAGATCCAGACTGATCTGTTTGACAACAAAGCAACAGACCACAGCACGAAGGCTAAAATTTTGTCAAAAACATATCAGAATATCATAACTCAGTTCCCATGTGGATTCCACAACTGCCATAGAGATTACAGTATGTTTGTGTACTTCAGAGGTCTTTTCACAGGTGGTGGTACCAATAAAGACAAGGTTCTAAGTTGCTTTTAATAGAAATCGGCGTTTCTGTTGCAATCAACCTTTAGAAATGGATGGCTGCTCTTTTCAGCCTAACTTCCGGAAGATGTCCTGGCAAAATTTATGACTGAAATTCCACCCCTAAAACTGGAACCAGTCACTGCAAATTCCATAATATTCAAGTATGCGAAGTATCTTGAGATTCTAAGTCAATAAGCTCTCCCAGCAGCAACAGGGAATACAATATATCAAAGACATCTACTTAAAGACCACATGGCTTAGTGTGAGCTGTCCCTGCCCATGGCAGGGGGGCTGGAACTAGATGATCTTTAGGTCCTTTCCAACCCTAACTATTCTATGATTCCATGTCTGAGGATACATAAAACCATGGCTACAAGAAACACATCAGCTGCAGTCACTGGGCAATTTTACCTTACCTGCACTGAAAAGAAGTAAAGCCATTGGATGAAAAAAGTAGACTTCTGGCATTTAAAATATCTAATTTGTTGCCAAAAAGTAAGTAAAATCATTGAAACAGATAAGCTGGATACTTTCATATGTTACCTATAGAAAGACTGACTTGAATCACTCAGTATCTTTTCTTAAAACTAGTTGGGGAAACAAACCGTTGTCCTTAACATTTCATGAATTCCAGTGACCATGCTTTGTAGTCTGCAAGCCAGATACTGTCTTTTGGCCTTCTAGACACTGGCTCCAGTTAAACCACAGCTGCAATAGACTCCTTAACCTTCCCCATCAACCCTGTCAACACTTCTTTAACCTTGCTGATTCTTGATTGACTTAACTTCATATCATGGTCAGGCCAGCAATCATAAGGAGAATCATTAGCAAAGGCATCTAGAAATGGCTCTCATCAACAATGTCTCACGTTTATCCCTATATCAATCATGCTGTGACTATGTTGTTCTTGATCCCAGACACAGTATTTGGCTGTCCTCAAAACCTGAAGGTGTAAAAGGGTTGAGGCAAACCACACTTCTCTGTGTGCAAAGGAAAAACAAAAGGTCTCAGCTGGGGAAGAGGAAAGAGATTATTACCATTAATACAAGAAGCCCTTCATGTAAGACATTGATCTAGTCATATTTATGTCTAATAATTTCACCATTTTAGAGTTAGATTGAAACAAATGATATTTCAGCCTTGCAGACCATGCTGACATCACACAGCCCCTAGATTTAGTTCTTTCATATAGTTTGTCTGTGCTGGTGTTATTAATAGGCACACTAAAATGGGAACTTCACCCTGGCTCAGCTTTGACTCACTGAATGGCCTTGGGCACCACATAACCTCTGTCTCTATCTGCATAATGTGTTTGTCTATCCAGTGACTTTACAGTCATGGGACACATAAATGGGCCGCTTCACAGAATTTTTAGATTGCAGTACACTGGCTTCCCTTATAACCCCTCTGTACTTCTACAATATATTTCATGAATTTTAACATAAACTTGCCTTTTACATGAAGGCAACTAAACTGTTTCAACAGAAAGAGGAACTACTTAAAACTCCTAAATTAAGCCTCCTAGGAATAGTATCTTGAAGGAAAAGGATGAACCACAGCTACATAGCACAGCTTATAGTCTCACAGCCCAAAATATCTTTATTTGATGATGTTTTAAAAAAGCTCTTCACTGTCCAGGGCAAGGGTAGAAAGAAGGAAGCTTAATTTCTCACTGTGCAAAGAAATAACAGATAACATAGCAAAATCTGCACTGCAAAGTATGGTCTGGGAATACCAGATGGAAGAATCTGTTGACTGATCTCCATTAATAAACTGGCAGTGAAAAGAGCTACATTATTTTGGAGTACAAACTGGCTCTGAGTGCAAGACAGTCATCTTCGTTTGACTGCACCAGAGGATGTAAATCCTCAGTGTAGCTGAGGCAACTTGCCCAAAGGCAGCTAAGATTTACTTGATGCTGTCCACTGAAACAATTCTTATTTTTTAGCCTTCTCTAGATCCTAATTCTCTCCCCAAGTCTGACCCTTTCTGTCCTAAAGAGAGAAAGGCTCCTCCCATCAAGCAAGCCCCTGAGGGGACTTTCAAGACATGCCATACACAAACGTTTATTTATTTATAATGGGAGCATAAAGTGGAGGCAAAAATGAATTACAGAATGAGCTGATATTAGTTAAAGATGCAAAGACAAATCAAACACATTAATTATCAAAAGTTGAATAGTTCAACACTGATTATTTCATCAGTAAATGCCAAGAGATAATCTCCATGCTGCAGCTTTACAAAGGCCAGACATGAGGCCAACAAGCCTCATTAGATACAAGTGATTGAAACTTTCACTCACCCATCGTTTTCTTATTTTTCCTTATGACTTGGATTTGGGCCTAGAGCAAAAATGAACAGCCAGTAATGTAAAGGAGTATTTGTAATCCTGGGATATACGAGACATATATTGAACAGAGTTGCCTTAACTCACTGAGCAGTGAGTTGCCCCCCAAAATTAGGCCCTCTCAGCTCTGATATCCAGAGGCACAGGTCTCCAGATACACCAACTCCCAGAGAATGGGAAATGCTGTTCCAAAACCAACTCTAAAGCTGATCTGATCATATAATCTAATAATTACACAATTATTATGATGTAACTACAAATTTATGATGTATCTAGTCCGACAATGCTATTTTAGGATGACAGTTAAAATGAGGGCGCAAAAAACCCCTGGTCTAATTCATTGCCAGCGTAAACTGGCAGTATTCCCATTGACTTCAATAAGAGATTTACTAGTTCACCTCAACTCTAATTATCGGCAGCATCTTTCCAATATTTAGGGATGAAGCGCACCAGCCTAAAAACTACTCACTCTTAAATCAAAAGCATCTCCAGAGAGTTGGGGGAAAGTCGCATTTTCCTGGAAGTATTTGCATTTAGACAGAAGATTCAGATTTCCTCTTACTGGAGTAACTTACCCACAGTAAGAGAAGAGTTCTTAAAGAAATAAAATTAAAGAGCTTCAGAGGCAAAGCAGCAAAGGCCAGTTGAAATTATCTATATCCAGATAAGCAGAAAGCAAGAGTCAGAAGTCGCTTAATGGCTGAGCAAAATCGAGTCTAACACACTATGTCATGGCAATAGCTTGAATGTCAGATGGAAAAAGGCACAAATCCTTGGCTAAACGAGAATGAAAGATAATGGGAAATTTGGGTACATAGAGCCCCCCACCATGATCCTGCCTAGCAGACAGGTTTAACACAGGGGAAAACTGTGGTCATGTTAAGCTAAAGAAAGTATAGAAAGAGTCCCTAAAATAGAGAACAACAAGGATGAAGGAACAGGCAGAGCCTTAGATACATGCAATCTGCTTGGGTTGTGTAAGCAACAACAATAAATTCACACATTAAATCGGAATGAAATGCTTCTATTTTTTTGTTTTGTGGGAATGGGGATTTTGTTTTCATTGTGATGCAATCAAATGAGAGTTTCAAAACAGCAAGATTTCCTGAAGAAGGGAAATTCTGAGTTGTGCTCAGTGAAAGACTTTAGTCATGTTAGAGGGTGAATTGCAGTAAAACACAAAAAGTTACTCCACCCTTCCGCAACCCAATGCAACAGCAATGAGTAGAGGATCAATAGCAGCCCACAGCCAAATCAAAAGCATTGCAACAGAAAGTCCTTGATTCTGGAGAAAACACTTCACCGCAGGCTGGGCTATCTTTATGATTGCTGGGATGATAAAGCATATCTTTAGACACTTCACCATATTATCTGAGGGATATTGCTACATGAGAAGCTCTATGAAGGGAAAAATGGAGAGAGAACTAAGGCAGCCAAGTGCTCCATTATGTCTTCCCAGAAGGCAAAACAGTGAATCATTTATGATTAGTACAATAAGCAAGACCACTGATTTTACAGCTTAGCTATAAATACTTTTTTTTAAATGTGGTTATTGATTTACTATTTAATGGTGGTTGGTTAAAAAGATGAGGTCGCCAAAGACCTGTATCCATTAACATTAAAGGATAAACGCCTAGGACTTGTGGATAGGTGATGTTTATTGACTTTGATATATTGCATAAATGCTGTGGACATACATCAACGACTCAAGTCAGGGTGTGCTGCTCAAAACTACAGATGGTGAACAAGTGAAATGCCTGAAAAAGTACTTTAGATATTAAAACATAAAAAGAAACGCAAGTTTTACAGAAGAACAGGGCTCGGGCAGTAGTTTCGGAACTGTTAGCTTACTTTCAATGATTACCTCAATTTTCATCCACTCTAACTGCTGCGTCGCGTAAGTTCCTTTGCAAAGAAATCCAACCGCCCGGGCTCCGCTACCTCAATGGCACTACAAAGTTTAGCCACTAGAGTGTGTCAAGGCATATGTGAAGGCTAAAACTCTCCGCAGTCCGTATCCTTAAATTCGAAGTCCTACCATAAGCCCTGGACAAAGACAAGCAGCTTGAATGTACCATTCTTCTGATTTCCTGCTTGACTACTAGAACTTGTCTTAAAGGTTATACTGCTGAGAAGAGTTCTCATCTCATTACTCCGCACAGGGAGTTTCACAGGAACACTGAACAACACAGGCATCCAGAAGCAGTGCAGCCAATTTTAAGATCCATTACACTGTTCCTATGTTTTCAGTTCAATGTCAATGAAATATCCCTTCCAGGTTAAGACTCTCACATTGATGCAGTACAATAATCCTGTTATTTTGTACTGAAAAGTCACCACAGCCAGTCAGCGTGTGTCAATCTGTCCCTCCCTGCTGCTCTCTCTGCTGGATGTGTGCAATGGAATGGTTGCAGTGCAATTTGAGAGAAGAAAACCCCACACCTATGCAAAACCTGAGAGTCTGCCACTGTGCTGAGAATGGAGATGCTCTGCTGTATTAAGAAATCAGTGTGAAGAGAAGCCCCTCTGATAGTAAAATAAAAATAAAAATCAGAGCAGTTAAAATTAGCACTGCGTAGGCATAAAGCATTGCCAGTACCAAACAGAGGGTGGTGAAATGTACACACTTGGAAATGCTGAACATCACGTCCTGCCTGCATCCTTCACTGAATCAAGACTTGGCCCCTTTGCCAGCTCTAAAACTGCACCAACAGTGCCCCTTTCCTCTCTCTTTTTGCCCATTTTTGTCTCTTCAGATTGCAAACTCCCCTTAGCTGTTTTGCTTACAAAGGCCAGCTCTTAGTAATAGTTTCTCACTGTCCGTATGTCACCCTCTTGCTGAAGATTTCAGACACTAGGCCAACTTTTCCTTAAAATACATAAAAAAACCCCCAACACACAACCGAAAACAAAACTCCAACTCCCAAACGACTACTGTAGGAGAGAGAGGAATCCTACACACAAATCTTCAGTTACGTACATGCACAAGTGGTCTTCTGAATAAGACATGCAGCACTTGATTTCATTATCTACTTCCCTTAGGAAAGCTCTGCTAAGCCTTTCTTGGAAACTCTAGCAGCTTTTTGAGCTTCCAAAGGTGCATGGCATTAAAGTGATGATGATAACTGAGCAAAACATCTTTTGAAGTCCTTAAAGATCTTTCCAAGTCAATGGTTAATGCAAATAATGGGAGAAGAACACCAGATCTGAAGAGTCAGCCTTTGCCTAGATCAGCTTGAGAAACAGTCTGACTGGGCATCTGGAGCTCCCATCTTCTGCTCTGTAACCTTAGATGAACATTTTAAATGCTGCATTTATCTGACGTGAACTGGTGGCTGTCATGAGAACAAGGAACATAAAACAGAAGAATAGAAACACGGAATATAAATGAAAGATCTGAGAGTGTAAAGTCTCCCTTACTCAGTCTATACCCAGCTAATGGTACATTAGGTAGGTATCCCACAGTCCCATCAGAACAAAGCGATCCTTCTTTTCCTGTGTAGCCAGCTGAAATCACAAATCCTTGCACACTGCGTTTTCATCCTGAAGAACAGGAGTATACAGCGAAGCACTGGCACAGCATGAGGGAGGAACTTACACAGCAACATGGGTGTAAGCAAATGGCTTTTCACAAGTCACCGGAAAACTGTCAGGCCAGTGTCTAATGAACATTCCCTAACTAGAGCTGAGCAAATGAAGACTTCCCCAGCTCAGTAACAAAACACAGAAGTCAGAAAGAAGCAAGCACAAACCTCAGTTCCCATGAAGCTCATGCAGAATGTTTTTTTCTTACAAAATAAAAACTTAGCAATTTCAATTTGGGGTACATGTGAAATGTACATTGAATTAAAAAGAAGATGTTTCATGCCATCTTAAACCCCCCATATTTTACAATTCTTTTATACAGATTCATTTTAAAGTGAAAAATGGCATTTCAGTTTCAATAGATGAAACACCTCATTTTAAGCGTATTAAAATATTTTCTTTAAAAAAATGAGACAATGTTTCCATGTTTTTCCTATTATTTCACTTGAAGCTATTTGTCCAGTTCAAACTAGTCCCACAAACAGTCCCAGCCCTTTCAAACCTCTGTTATTCCAGGAATTTAATAATCATTCAGAATTTTTGTCCAGCTCTATTCACAAGGGCAAGGAATATTTTGACCATACGATCTCGGGAAAGGAAATACCCAAGAGCCTTTCTCAAACACCTTTCCGTTTCCTGCCACTGTGTCCCCAGTTGATACTGCCTGTGCCTTTGTGCAGCAGCAGCTCTACTCTCCCTGGCAGATTCCCTCATTAGACATTTTCTAGAATGAGAAGGCTGGAAAGTGAACTTCTATAAAGAGGGAAGAAGACCCAGGAGAAGGGATCGCAACTCTGTTCTGAGGCAGGATGAAGCTGATTTATGTCAGGGAGTATTTTTATCTCGCCAGTCAACTAGAAGTTATGCAGCAAAGTCCACGGAGGCAGGGACGCGCAGCACCCCTTGCACCAGACCCTGACGGCGCTGGAAAATAAAGGAAACGCAACAGCAGGCGGAGCTCTGCCCTTCGGCAGCCCTTCTCGCACTCCTCTGCAGGAAAGGTTTCCCTGGCCAATCACCCAGGAGCGAGCTCCGCTCAGGTACACACCATCACAGCATCACAGAATGGTTTGGGTTGAAGGGACCTTAAAGCTCATCCAGTTCCAGCCCCTTGCCACAGGCAGGGCCACCTTCCACTGGAGCAGCTTGCTCCAAGCCCCTGTGTCCAGCCTGGCCTTGAACACTGCCAGGGATGGGGCAGCCACTGCTTCTCTGGGCACCCTGTGCCATATCTACCCAGTTTGCACAGCTCAGGCAGTACAAGTCAGACTTGGCTTGCAGATTGCCTGGGGAAGGTGACTGTTGGGTTTAGCTCCTGCATCCACCATTCCACACCTGTCCTGGCACAATGATGATGGAAATCCTTGGATAAAACCCTACCCAATTATCTCCGCAGAGTTACAGCAGGAAAAGACAAACAAAACCTCACGTGTGAAATTACCTCTGGAAGAGGAACGGCTATTTCTGTAAGGTTTTTTTTCTTTGAAGAAAGGCAGTGTATTTACTGAGTTTCTAACATGGAAAGGCATGTATTTACATGTAGTGCTTGTGGACACAGGTTAGTGCTGGACTTGACAGTGTTGGGTTAACTCTTGATTATTTTAAGTCTTTTCCAACCTAAACGATTCTATGTATTTAGTTGCCTGAAAGAACATGATCTAAACCATTAAGCCTCTGCATTTCATTTTCATGGAGAGGGAAGGAAAAGCAGTTAATAGCTGCTAGAATTAAAAAATGGAGCAATGTTTCCAAGCAGCCCACTAAAACAAATAAACTACTTGGACTTCTACATTCTCTTGCAGTTTGGAAGTACAATCATTGCACTGCATTTCCAGTGCTTGCAGCAAGAACAAACTCATAATAAACTAACAGAAAACTACATTTTCCTGCAGCAGTGGTGAACAAGCAGTGACGTGCAAGCTCATGAATAAGACATTTAAATGCATTTCTATGTTAATATGTGTAATGATGTATATAGCTGAATTTTAATAATCTAGGGAATATAGTTCCTAAATTACAGAGGATAAGGAACTAATTGGATTCTGCTCATCTTGTCGGTTGGCTTTGAGTAGCATACTGTGTGTTCCCTAGAACTGAGAAAGGACAACACTCTGGAAAAGGAAGGAGTTACATAAAGAAGCCATCAAGTAGCTTGGACTTTATGATGAGGAGCTTTTTATCTTCTTTTGAATTTTCCAAGTCAAAATACCACTTATTTTAAGAGCCCCTCCATCCTTTGAAATAAATACAACTGAGAACAGTGAGACATGTCGTAAAGAAAAAGATAAATATCAAAATAGTGGCTAAAGGAATAGCTCTTAGAGCAACTCACATAATTTAAGCTCTTCGAAATTTCATACAGCACATCTTCATGAGAGGCAAGATGTGATTCTACATTCTTTAATACAATGTAGAGATGCAGCGGATATATGTGTTTTCCTAATAAGCCTATCTCTAAGTTCTCAACATTTTGAATCAGAGCAGCAAAAAGTACTGGGACATAAGATGGGGTCATGCAAAAACAAAACATTATACAAAGAAATCTGTACATGTTTTCTGCCAACGACATAGTACGTACATACTACACTCAAAAGCTTTATTACTTTCTTGGCATGATTTTTTATGATAACGTAACTTGGAAGTAGAACAGAAAGAGTATAACATATATTACAGACTAAACACATAAACTGTTCTGCCAACTAAAACCCAACCATTTTTTTCAGACCTATATTACACTTGGTTATCTTTTTTCCTGTTATGAGAGAAATCTCATCTCATTCCTATAATGACATCTAATAAGATCAGATGATATTTGCATAGCAGTTTACAAGAAAGAGAACTACTTTTTAATCTCCATTTTCCATAAACAAAGCTGATAATACAAACCTCCTGGTGAATAAATTATTAGCAATTACCCTTAATTTGAGTGGTGGATCCTATCGTAGCATTTCAGTGGTAGACAAATGCAATTTGAAAGAGGTTTGTTCTCTAGCAGTAAAATAACAGGCTGAGGTCACTTTAAACAAATGTTTGAAATGCAGTGTATTATTATTATTTCAATTACTGCCAATTGCCTTTACTTACTATGATTATTGTTTCATAAGATTTAGAACAAACATGTTTTGCTATCTGTTGCAAGACAACATCTCACAGATTGAGATTATTCAGACTCAGATTTGTCTTATTGTAAGCATACTCTGAAGCCAGGACTTAAATCCTAATATAAATTATTCAAAATTCATCACAATTGTACTTGTTTTCTTTTAAAAAATAAAGTAAATCTTGTATGAATTCTGCCTCAGAGATGGCTGCTGTCTTAAGTCTCCTGTTCATAACTCACCCATTCCAAGAATTAATTCCTTTCTACCACTTTTTCTTTCCTAATTCCTTTGCAAAAGGAATCTTAGTGACCACAGTTGTCTGATTTTGTCAAAAGTAACTTACAGCTTTCTACAAGCTTTGTGGAGTGGATTCCCTTCTTCCACATGAGTGTGATGGAACAGGCCACCCTGTTTTACCTAGCAAATGAAAAGCAAACACTGGAATAACTTAACTGCAATCTAATGTGTTGCTAATGAACAGAAAACTACCTGATAATGTTTCTCATGATAATGTTTTTCATGATGCTGTTGGATGATGACCAGCAGTGGCTTTGCTGAGAGAGCATATGGTAGGGACACTGATGACAGAAGATGATGTGACATTGACTTTAGTGACTTACCTAACATGTTTAAAGCAGACTGCCTTTTGATGTCCTAACTTCTAAGTGGTTACACTAAGGTAAAGCCATCAGATTGTCATAAGTAAAAAGTACATTTTCCGTTGCCACCAGCTGGAGAGCTCTCACAGCATTTCTCTTGTGCACTTCTCTACAATAACCATTACCTCAAATATTGACAATCCTAAGTACACTGTAATATTAAATGCTGTATAAGCAAGCAACTATCTTTCCAACAGATGTTAAATGCTTTCAAATAGAAACTTCAAAAGTTTCCTAAGAAATGCACTCATAATGCATCATCTTTGCAAAAAAACCAACCAACCAACCAACCCAACCTCCAAATTTCATTTATCTTTCAGGGGAAAAAAGGTGTAAGTAGGGTATGTTAGCAGATATGGTTACTATTATCTCCTTGGTCTTGGAATCTACGAATACAACAGCTCATAGCACTCAGTTCATATGCTGCAGACAAAACAGGTTTCCTGCATTGTCCTCATGGGACCCATAAGAATTGAAACTCTGCATCAAGGCAATCATTGTAACCAAACCACAAACTTCAGCCAGCAATTCCCAGGACTCAGGAAGGAGTTAGTCCCCCGGATGCCCAACAAGTTTCCCTAATACACTATTAGGTTTTATCTATTGGATTTAGGTCTGGGTACTTTTCACTTCCCTCTGAAGAATCAGCTCAGCCCTAGTTGTCTGGACATACATCCAAACTTTATCCACCCAGATCAAGTCAGAAGCCAAATCAGATAGTGCCAACAGACTTTTAAAATGAAAAGCAATGTAATTCAGCAGTGTACAAATCATGTTGTTCCACTGGCAGTTCGGCAACTTCTAAATCTTATCTGGTGCTTCTTGTCCCAGAGCAGAAAGAGAATTTTATCTCCATTTAACAGTTTCTCAACTTTGTATAGCACAAATGGCTTTTCTGATACTTGGATTTATTTTTCCCCAGTAGTGACGATTATGTAGGTAGGACTAGAAAAGTGTGCTATTATGGTACAGAATTCTGTTTTGGTTAATATATTTCCAATATTCATGACCTTTTTCATGACCGTCCAGCATGGCCCTCACCCTTCCCAATCCTGAAACCCTAATCCTCAGACCTTTCCCTCTCTACCTTCTCCCTACTCTGCATTTTTTGTTTGTTACTGCCCTTTTTCTCGAGCACACAGCCCAGCTCAGGTCAGGCAGTCCACCTCATGGTGGTCTGCAGCTTCAGACCTCTGGGTGAAACACAACTATGATCACATTAGACATGGCTTCTTTTCCTCCTTATATCAGCATGACAACACAACTGATGGCAACACAGCTGTGTTAGAGCTTGGGCTGCTGCTGAGGAGAAGGGAACTTGGGAACACATGGTAGCAATTTGACTTTAAAATCTATTTGCACACAAGGTCCTTCACACATCCCCTTACCCCTGTACTGGGAAAAGGAATACAGAAGTCACATATGGCACTATTTCTCTGTTTCTTGGATAATCAAGGAAGGCTGCCCATGGGGTAGAATTCACACAGAAAATCCCCAGTCTTCTTCACTCACCTCCATAAAGGCTATCAAGATCATTCATGTAAAATTTGGGAAAACAAGAATTCTGCATCTCCTTAGGTGCTGACAGCACTTGGAACAATCTCAATTTAATCTGCTTCTGAACCCTTTTCTGTTTGTGTCCTTGATGCAGGTAGTTCCAAGAACAGAATTTTCCTTAGTCACCCTCTCCTCCTCTGCAAATCCTCTGTGTTGTTCCCTGAACTTTGCTGTCGGCATCTCTTACATCCCTCTCTGTCTGGCAGACAAGGCAACCTTTGAGACCCTTGTGCTCTTAGTGTCACCACAGGACAGAGGTTACAATTCACAGAAGAGCTGTCTCCTGCCAGGCTGTGAGCAGTATGCTAATGTGACCACTTGGCAAGGATCTGAGAGTGTCTCTTCTAGCAAAATAACTGTCCTGCATGCTATTTATCATATATACAACCATATATCCATCCACAAAAAACCCCTACAAAATTCAACTCTAATATATATTTCAAATGAGATGCCCAAAGGCACTTAGAGCATGAGTCTATGTCAACAGCCATATGTGCTGTAATCCTTCTCTTTATACACAGACCCAGCATAATCCTTTCATGCACCATATATCTAAATTGTATTCTCTGCTTTGGAAGCAAGATTAATCTAAACATCTCAGAATTAATACAACTATATTAAATAGAATATGAATCTTCATTATTTTGGCTACCAAGCAGTTAAAGAATGTGGCAAATGACCAAATAATCAGTCTGCCATTCAGCTATATGCTGTGCTACTATTTCATTTCAGGTTCTTGAAAGCCCTGCAGCTGAACTACAGACGGGTATTTAATGCAGAATTGTATCTTTTGGGGGAATGCGTTATTTTTAAATGCTTAATAATTATGAATTCATTTGCCATTCTTTCTATAAGCAGGGGATCATAATGAACTCATCTGTTATTCATGTGAATGTCAAACGTGTTCCCACAGGAGTTTTATTCTAATTCACTATTAGTTAGTGGACTCATAAAATAAAACGCTATCCATTTATTACTGTGAACATGCAACGCTGGGTAATTGTTCATCAAAGGGCAAATGTAGTATTTTTCTTCAATAACTTTCAGTTCTGATTTAACCAGGTAAAAAATTAGGTTTAAAGGAAGTGTACCTTTAGAAACAGAAGTAAATGTGACAAGCTGTGAGGCTTCCATTTAAAATGCAATGAATGAGATTATCATGAGCTATTTAAAAATGTAAATGTATTATAAGCATACATGCTTGAACTACACACATTTAACATAAGACAAACTGCACCCCAATATACAATGCCTAATGCCAGTTCAGTGAAAGACACATTTTTAGTATTCATAAGGTGTTCACAACAGTTTTCACACAGCTGTTCTATTGCAATAGAAAATTCAGAGGTGAGATACTTACACATCACTGCAGGATTTGAACGCGATGACACTGGATAACGGGACTTTGACCTGTGAAAACAAACACAAACTAAGCAAGAGGAAAAACAGAGAATTCTGACTTTGCTTTTTCAAAGTTAAATAAATGGGTGTTTTTATGAAATTATTTTCAATTTTCTTCTAAATCCCTACTCTAAACTGCATGTTGGCTGTAAGGACTTACTCCATGAAGTGATAACCCTGAAATATTTCAGCGACAGTTCCTTAGCTCTGACATACCCTGCTAGGCTTCTCCTCAAGTATGCTGCAGTGACTCTTTCCATCTTGAAATCCTAGGATGGTTTGGGTTGGAAGGGACCTTAAAACTCATCCAGTTCCAACCCCTGCCACGGGCAGGGACACCTTCCACTAGAGC
>WYDI02032403.1:0-24829 GCA_009867235.2 Psittacus erithacus
TGCCCTGGGTTCAGCAGTCATTTTTCTTCTTCTTAGTAGCTGCTGCAGTGCTGTGGTTTTGACTTTTGGTCTGGGAGGAGCGCTGATAACACCGATGTTTTTAGCTGCTGCTCAGTAATGTTTACTCTGACCAAGGACTTTCTGAGCTTAATGCTCTGCCAGGGAGGAGGGGAAGCCAGGAGGAAGCAGAGACAGGACACCTGACCCAGACTGACCAAAAAGGTATTCCATACCACAGCACGTCATGCTTAGGATGTAACGGGCAGTTACCTGAAAGGGAGATTCTGCTGGGGTGGGGCTGGGTATCAGTTGGCAGGTGGTGAGCCATTGTATTCTCTTCTTTTATTATTTCCTTTATCATTATTGTTATTGGTAGCAGTAGTGGTTTGTGTTATACCTTAGTTAATAGACTGTTCTTATCTCAACCTGTGGGAGTTGTATTCTTCTTTATTCTCTTTCTCATCCCTCCGGGAGCTGAGGTAGGAAGGGGCGGGGGTGGGGGTGGTGAGTGAGCAGGCTGCGTGGCAGGGCTTAAACCATGACAACCTGCTCTTCCACTACGCTTTCTAGTAAAGCAAGGGCAGCTCAAGATTTTTCAGTGTATGCTGCCACCTGAGGGCTTGAACTATTTCTTCCTTGTGACACAGAGACTTCTACCCAGCAGCTTGGGTTGCTGGTTGCTGATGGCATAGAACCATCTATCCTTCCATTTACTTCAAATTTGAAATGAAAGAGACATGAACAGTGGCAGCAAAGAATGGAAACAAAGCACAACCATTGGAGAGGGGCTTTTTATGGGCTCTGGCCTGGAAAAGAGTAAGTCAGAAAGTACACAAGATTAATACTGTATATGAAATATACTCAACACAATTACGGCTTCATCGCTAGCTGAAGCAAACTTTAGTTGCCTTATCTGAATCGAAGTTACATCTACCTAAGTGCACTTCAGAACGGCCAGTAATGACAGTCATATGTAAGAAACTCATAAATCTATAACAGAAAAGTATTAGGTGCAAGCACAGGCTGGAAAACCCTTGGATTCCCACTCCATACTGAAATGGGTCTAGTCTCCCATTCAGGAAAACAGACTGGTTCAGACATTTCATTTCCCTTCACCCCATCATTGCATGTACATTATTCATCTGAATGCTTTAAAAGCTGCTTTAAGACCTGGCTGTGAGTATGGGCAGCTCTTGCAGCCACCTTTTTCCTTTTGCATTGCTAAAACAGTGCAGGGAAGTGTAGTGTAAATGAGACCTAATGTCCATGACCACACCTCGCTTTCTAATCTCTATACTTCTGCAGTTTCATTTGATAACTACACAAATCCCATATTAGAATTCTGATGCCGCATTACGAAGCAGGCCAAGAAATCCAGGTGTTTCTCAAAAGCCTTCTAGAGTATGGGCTGGTTTTCTACAGCTGATTGCTTGAAGCAATAGCAAATAGACACAGTGTAAATGTGCATAGATGTAAAATAAAGTGAAGTATTTGTATTAACTCCACTGTTGACATTAGCCTGATAAAGGCTAACAGCTACCACAGCTCTTTATTTTCCTTTGTCCTCAAAAAGGACATGGATACACAAACATAGATAATTTGCTTATGATGCATAATTACCCTTTGAATTATCCTGTGGCAATTTTATGGCACTGGCTGCCAGTGGAAGGATGTGCCTGGTCATACAACAAATTTTGCAGGAAGGTCACACTGCTCTAAATCTTTGCCAGCTATCAGAAAAAATTATAGATACGGCTGGTTTCAGCTAGTTTTGTGATTCCTGGGGCATCCAACTGTGCCAATGGTGAAAAGTGCACTGTGAGGAAGACTGCTTACTTCATCTTGAAGACCCCTGACCACATGAGGAAGACCGTTTACTTCATCCTCAAGACCCCGGCCCACAATCACCGGAAAGCAGTGCACAGACGCCAAGAGGAGGAGACTTATGATAATAAGTTTCTGAAGCTAGTTATAATATTCCCCGCCTATACGCAGGAATTATGAATATGACTAATGCAATAGTGAAAGTATATAAACCTGTACAAACGACAATCAGTGGGCCTCTGGCTATGGTCATGCGCGCAGTGCTGTTGCTTTTGCTTTATTGACTTTGTCCCTCAATAAAACCCTGTTACCTTTATTAGAGGAGCAAGCTCTTGTTTCAGATTTAGACAAGGAAAGCTTATCACAGAGGAGAGCCACAAAGATGCTCAGAGGGCTGGAGCACCTCTTCTATGAAGACAGGCTGAAATAGTTGAGCTTGTTCAGCCTGGAGAAGAGAATTCTCCAGGGAGACCTTAGAGCTGCCTAACAATACCTAAAAGGGGCCTTCAAGAAATCTAGAGAGGGACTTTTTGCAAGAGCGTGTAGTGACAGCACAAGGAGCAATGGCTTTAAACTGAGAAAGCATAGATTTAGATTAGATATAAGGAAGGAATTCTTCACTATGAGGGTGGTGAGACACTGGAAAAGGTTACCCAGAGAAGCTGTGGCTGCCCCATGCCTATCAGTGTTCAAAGCCAGGTTTTGAGAAACCTGGTCTAGTGGAAGGTGTCCCTGCTCATGGCAGGGGGCTTGGAACTGGATGAGCTTTAAGGTCCCTTCCAATCCAAACCATCCTGTGATTCTAAGATTCTATGATTTCAACACATAGACTTGCAGAAGGCTTAACAGCAGCAATGTAGATTACAGACACCTAAAAGGGTGTAAGGAAGACGAAACAAAGGTTTGTGCTTAGAACAAGGTGCTAATGAACATTACTGTAAAATTTGGGAAAAATATTTTAATCAAAGAACCACAGAGACAATTATACGTTTTTATTTAGCAAATGTACTGGAAGATTTGTTTTTCTGTAAAGACATACAGATATACCCCAATTCTATACAGCTTCCATTCTCTCAAATACTTATGGGGTTTTTTTAAATCAGTTTAATGAACAGAAGGGGATATATGTGGAGATGTCAAACTTATTTTTGTCATAAACCACATGATTCTATTTACCACTAACCCCCAAATAATTTACCTGGGGACACTAAGAGCTTACAGAACCCTTGCTGGTGCTTTATAGAGAACAGGCTGTTCACAGAATTTTAACTGTCCTCTGCTTTTAGTCATGTGAACAGCAAAAAGACATTAAATACTTCCTTAATATCTCTTTTTCCATACTGCAATTGCTGAGGTTATCACAGAATCGCTTTGGTTTTTTGTTTGTATTTTTACAATTGCATATTGAAGGGCAGTTATATAGGACATTTTTTTTCCCTACTAAGACATGCTTCAAACTATAGAAACTTTTTGTGAAATGCTGCCTCGTAAAATTGAGAACAGACCTTACAGCATTCATCCTTCTACAGTCTACAATTGACTGAAAGATAAAAGTTTTTCTTTCCTGAGAATTGTGTTCCTTTATACTTTGAGTTAGCCATATATTTTCCTTCTGCTGCTTCCTACTACTGTTGTGCCTTTCACTTGGCAAGTACTGACATGACTGCCTTTTCCCACCGTCCCAGATAGATAGTAAAGCATGGAAGAGATGACATGATGTAAGTGTCTGCAATAATTATACAGGAGTGTTCCATATTGAAACATTCTTTGGTTTGGCAGTGAGAAATTAAGTCTACTGCTAAGATCTGCCCCGCATACTTTTGTTTGAATGTCCTTTTCTTAAGAGAATGTCCAGAGACATCCATAGCAGCCTGAAATGAAAGCTCACTAAATGCAAACCCAGTTCTGTATAAAAAAGCCCTTAGAAACAAATCTAGTAAAAGGGCTCTTCTCATGAAAAAATTAATTACATCTTTACATTACTGAACTCTGATGAAAAAAGCATAACATCCCCTCAGATGCAAGGCCTGACTCAAAACAGAAAAGAGGAGTACTTATTAAGTACTTAGTTTTCTGAGATATTCATTGCTTGTCCTATTATTCCATCCCTTCTGGTCTGAAACCAACCTTCCCCCAGCTGTTTTTGGAATGCTTCAGAAATAAGATAAACTCTGGCCCTATTAGGGTTAATGCTTTTGCATAGACATATATGACCATAAACTGGTCGACTAGTAGAGGTCTTCTGCTAACATTGTGACTGAGAACAGGAAGAATACAGCCACAATAATATACAGCTGTCTACTAAAAGTATTGCATACAGACATCTTTGGCCATGCAGTCTCCTGGCCTTCTGAAAATATGTGAGCTGCATTGTTAACATGACAAAAAAAATTGCAATGTTGAGGATTAGAAAGAGACGGGTATAAGAAGCTGATATTGATGGGGCACTACTTCGAGCAGTTGTCACCATCTGTGCTAGCCCTGATCGGCCTTTGACTGACACCCCAGTTTTGTGCTTCACATAAGTAATATCTGCAAAATCCAGAAGATCTTTCATTTCCTCATCTTCATCTATAGGCAACTCTTTTTGCGCTTGAGTCTGTGCCTTTTGTCGCACTTTTCTTTCATTTACCTCAATTTGTGCAAAAATGTCAGGAACGGCATCAATAAATTTGTAGCCTTTGGCTACCTTTCTGTTTTTCTTTGCCCTGCCACGTTGCTGCTGCTGCCTCTGTGAGATTGCAAATATCCTGTCAATGGCCTCCTCTGTCTGTCTCTTATCTGAAAACCTCAGCAGGCGCTCAGCAGTCTTCCTAAAGCTAGCAGTGTTACGTACACGAGACAAAATCTGCTTCTCAAGCTGCTGGAAAACAGGCTTAAAATGCTGCAGGTTCCTCTCCACAATCCCTATGTAGTCCTTCACTTCTGGCACTGCAGAGCTCCTAATGGCAGAGGCTCGGTCAAAGACAATTTTCTGCCTGTCTGCAATAACCTGTGCAAAGGCAGAGCGTGACCCATCCTCAACAGACCACAGGTACACCGCATAGGCATGCTCACTGGTGGTAACAAAAACATCCAGCTGTGGGGAATCTCCACGGACGGTGAAACTCTGCACATCAACAGAGGGCCCAATGAAAAGGTAAATGGCCCTCGTGATGGGATGTCGCAAGAGGGTTGTTACATTCACATAGTTTGTCCCGTTGTAAGGGTAGCCCCGAGGATACATCCTTGAGGTGATGGTAGCTTTTTCGCTGTGGCCAGTGTCATCCATCCAGTACATCTTATATATGCCATCACGTTGCCTAATAAAAGCCCCACGGACATCATCAACAACTGTTTCTTCAAAAGGCACATCCACATTGTGGAAGAAACTGGTTGCTGCTTCCAAGGGACTGTCGTCTTCTAGATGGATTTGGTCCACTAGCAAAAGAAGCTGGGGATGGAGAAGTATGAGGTTTCTTTGCAATTTTCTCAGCTTCAGTTTAGGATTGTATGCACCCACTCCTTCTCCCCTGATAAACACCACTCCGCTTCTTTCCATGGCAGCAACCACTTGTCCCTGACAGTCACCAGCCAAGTCATGTTTATATTTAAGCCACTTTGAGGAACAGTCTTCTGTAATCTGCCCTTCCCATGGGGAGAAGCAGCTCTTGGACACGGCAGGAGAAAACATCAACACATTATTAAAAAAAGTATATTTTGGCCCATATAGGGCTTCTGTTATGAAAGGTACACCATTGGGAGCGAAAGTAAAGGAGTTCTGGTCTGGGTGTTCATGGCCGGCATTAAAGTTCCTCCACCCCCTGATCCACTCTTTGTACTTGTTCTTATGAACAATATCATATATTGCACGTCCTCCCAGCTTTCCTGACTTGAAGGAAAGGAAAGGCCTGTTGATTTCAGCTGGCAAAGCACTCCCATAGGTTACCACTCCCCAGTCCTCAAAATAATGCAGCTTAGGAACCCCGTAGTCTGGTGGAGGTATAGAGCGCAAACTTGCATCATACCTGCCAAAAAGACAAGAAAAATGGGTTTAAAAATCAGTTGACTAATTCCATTATCAGCACCTGTACTAAATTAAAAAACCGATTTGATATTTTCATCGAGGAGCAAGCTAACAGAATAAAGCCCACACATGTGCTTCCTGAGTGAACTAATCATATAGTTGTAATGGTATTTATCACAGTAATCCCTATGCAAATTTGTAGTGCGCTTTTTACAGAACAATAGCTGAAAGCATCTGCTCGACATTTAAACCAAGCAATCCTCCTGCAGTCCGAAAATAAGAGTACCACTAATTTCAAACTAGCTACATTTTGTCTTATATTATAAAGCTACTGACTGTAATACAAATCTTTAAAAATGTACATTAGGTCCAGGCTGTAGTCACTGTTTATTTTGCACCGGACATCAACATTTGCACCTATTTTTTGATCATTTAGCCAAGAGAAGCAGATTACCTCTTTCCCCAAGTTGATGATTATAGAAGTGCGTAGTCTCCAAACAGAATTAGCAATAAACTAAAAATTGATGAACAGGCATTTTAAAGGATAAATTATTATGATTTATATCACTTAGTGTATGTTAGTTTCCTTCTCCAACTAAGCTCAAGAAAAACTTGTATGGCTTTCCTGTGTAAATTGTAAGATACAAGACATTTGGTTTAAAATGAAGTTTTAATTACAGAAAAGGTTACAAGGCTTATAATTTTTGTTTTATTTGATCTACAGGGGTTAATAATAAAAAAGCTCAAAACAACCATGGAAAACAAAGCCTAACCTTCTGGCACTGTTTCCAAGCAACCAAAATAAACAAAACCATCATTAAGCTCAGTAATATTTCTGTTAGATGGTTCATCTCCACATCCTCTCTACAGCTAACCAGGAGCCTCTGTCAGGATCTAGACAATCACAGCTCATGTCCTGCATAAGTCTTTGGGTAATTCCAACCAGTACAGGGGCCTGCTCTGTATCTAGTGCTCCTTGATGGAGATTCTCCCAAAACCAGACCTCTCTCCTGAGACTCTAATTCAAATGGATATGGCCACCACAAGAGCAACACTGCAGCGCAGGGAAAAGGCAATTGTTGGAATATTCAGATAATTTTTTTTCTTTTTTCTTTTTTTCTGTTCATGTATTCATGTGCTCTTAGAAAATTTCTTTCCCTTTGACCACAAAAAGTATTTTATGAGTATAAATTCCCCAGATTTCCATGGAGATAAAGGAGAAAAGAATGTTAGAATGGGTTTGGAGAGGAGAGATTCTGTATTTTGCAAATAACAATATTAAGGGTGCTTGGAGTCTAATAAACATGCATTATTATGTGCATATCATAAATGCAAAACTGTATCTATTCAGTGATATTTTTCTTCTGAGAGAAATGTAGCTACACTGACTCCTTGGAAATACACATCTTCACAGACTGAGGGAGTTTATATGCATATCTAGAGCCTCTTGGGTCTTTTTCATTTCTTACCCTTAGAAGATTGACATACAAGTAAGCAGAGCTGTAAATTACATGGAAAATATAGATCTAGTCATCTATTACATTTTTTCTGAGCCTAACATATGAAGTAGTGTGCAAGAACAACTAATAGTAGCCTTATTGCTTACATTACTTTAGCTTTTAAAAGAAAGTTTATATTACTACTTATAGCTTTCAGAAGAAAACTGTGCTTTAAATATTCACCTAATTAATGATGACAGAACACAACAGGATTAAAAATAACAAGAATAGACCAAACAAACCAAATACATGCAAACAAGTTCTCAGTCCTTTTGGAACTGCTTGTATTCTATAAAAGCAATAGACAACAGAAAGAAAATGAAAAAGCAAATGTAAGACAAGATGAAAGTGTTCCCTGTAGCAATGTATACTGTGCATCTATGCTAAGTGAAGCAGTTTCTTTTGAGCCAAATGACTGGACACACATGCTCAGCTCAATCTCGGCTTCTACAGTACACATCTAAAGGTAACGAATTATCACCAATAGCAAACAGCTGTCAGGTTCCTTTTGAGCCCACTCATTCCCTTTCATACCAGAGAAATTCAGTGTGGAGTGTGCACCACCTCTGCCCTTTGGATGCTGTCCCTGGGCCCTCCACCACTCGGTTCCTTCTGATCTGCTCTGCCAACCAGTTCCCACTGCCATTGCGCATGACGAATTTGTCAAGGAACACCAGCTGGCTCTCTGGCCCATAGAACCAGTTATAGTTGGAATCCGCGATGGCCACAGTTCTCTGAAACCCTTGGGAAAAAGTGAAAAGGAATGTAAGAAAGAACAAATAAATGTACAAAGATGTGTTTGTAGGCATGACGGTGAAGCCAAGCAGTACAAATAGACACAAACAGAAGCAGCCTTTTCAGATGTTTATAGACCTACTTGTAAATGAGCTGTAAACAGGTTACACAGGAGCTGTTTCCTTCTGCTGTAGCTAACTTGAATACTCACCTTTCTTCTTTGGCTTTGAGCTACAGTCAGCCAAAGTATTACAGAAAATGTGAGCAGCACTGTCCCATCCACTTTCTCTCCTCTCTCAAATCTGGCAAATGTTCACAGCTTTCTCTTTTCCTATGTCAATGCAAACTTTCCAAATCAAGAAAACAGAGGTGTCCCCAAGGTAACATAAATCAGCTTCACCCTAAACCAGCTAGCATGAGTTCACTTTGCTCTTAGGAACCAATCCCCAGTAAATGCCTGAGGTTTCACATGGAGTCAACACAATTCCTTATGTCCCTGTACTAGCATGCTAAAGCTGCGCTCAGCCCCCCTTACATATGTGGCTGGATTTGAGGCTCTTATAGCCAAAATAAAGATATCACAGTATTTTTAACTAGAAACAGTACAAGTTCCTAATGAAGTGTCCTGCAAATAAGCAACTGAATACCATCATAAAAAACTCACAAGGCTGCCTGAAACCCAGTCTTTTCTGAAAGCTAGAAGAGGTCAGCAATATTTATTAACTTAGAACTGATTTTGTATTTGTATATCTCCATTTTTCAGTCACAACTAAGACTTCAAATTAGAGATGCCAAAACTCACTGCAGTAGAGAGATCCAACAAGAGAACAGAAATATTAAAAAGTCTGCAAGATTGACCTATTATTGATGTCACATATTTTTGTTTAACTCTTACATTGACAAAAGAAAATGGTTCATGTAGCTCTGGACTGCATAGAAAAACCTATAATTTGATTCACTGACATTTTCCAGAAGAAAAATATTACAATAAATAAGCTATAAAAATCCATTTCACTGTTTTGTGGAAAACTGGTGATCATGTAAAACTTTCCTACACTTTATTGATACTTTTACTGTGGCTTCATCATTTGCTATTCCTTTCACCTAATCTTTTAGGGCGATGATTTTTGACAAAGGAAAAAATCAATATGAATCTTGAAGGACATTATTTTCCAAACAGAAGCCCCCAGAAATAGGTCTGTTTCAAACTTCAAAAGCCAGAAAACAAATTGTGAAGGACTGCTTTTTCTCCCAAATGATATTTCTATCTTTTCACTGGTTTTAAAAGCTGGAGTTTAATAAACAATGATCATTATTAAGCAGTGCTAAACAAGGCTGTTGCTGTTTTGATGAATGCTGAACACAAAATCCAAGGAAAAGGTTATTTAAAAAAATCCAAGTACAATGTTATTTTTCAAATGGCCTTTTTCAAAGTGTGAGCTTTACTGCTGCTTCAAGAATTACCAGTCATCTTCATTCATGCAATGGACCTACCTGGCAGGACAGTCCTGTACATAAATGCAAAGTGCTGCTTGAGCCAGGGGTGGCTAAAGTGATTGATATCAAAGTGCCTTTGGACAAGAAACATGTACTGAAACAGCGATCTGGTCGTGTAGCTGCCATAAGCCACCCCTTCATAAAGAGAGCCATCTGTGACCTCCTGCAGCAGGACTACTGACTTCTCCATGATGGCCAACACTTGCTTGGTCCACAAGTAAGCTTCCTGAAGGTAGCCTGAAAGAGAAAGATGTTGGCAAATCTAATTACAACACTACAGATCATAGATTATGTCATCTGTACTCCCACAGTGGGATCCTTTACAGCAAGTAATCTGCAATACAAAGCTGTATGTAATACAGCCTATTGCTGCCACATGTGTCCCTGTAGTTCTAGGGTGTAAAATAAAACACTGTACTTAAACACAAGAAAGCAAGGTTACATGAGCAGGCAAAATCTACCAAACACCTTTTGCTAATTATGTGGGATTATGCTTTCCATCTTAAAAGGAAAATTTCCTTAATGCATTCAAGACATGCAAAAAGGGAAGAGCCATGCCAAGACTATTGTATTTAAAATTAAAGCTGTATGAAAACAACATAAGGTCCCCACTAGAGGGCTCCAATAATGCAAAGATTCTGATCAGTCATTTTTCACTTCCACGATCCCCAGTGTGGTAAGGAGGTCCTCAGACTTTAAAAACACAAAGAAGTTCACATCTGAGCTGCAGTTAACTGATAGTCTACTAATTTGCTCTATTTTAAGACATGCTCCGTTCTACTTACATTTACAATTTGTTGGACAACCTAAAGGGTTATCCAAATAGAAGTTATTTTGGAAAAATTTTGCATAGTTCATTCCAAATGCAGATTCCTCATTCCCAGAATAAAATTAATTTTCCAACTAGGTTAACTTTCAGCCTCCACATACATAAGCCCTAAACAGTTATATTTATTTTCAAGAAAAGTCTCTCAGAGATCTTACTATTTTGGTCTGCCCTACACATATCAGGAGGTGGGAAGAGGTTGTAGTGAGACTTTCTCAAGGCCTGTCTGCACTCACCAAGGAACAAGCACAAGCATGAGAGCCTCAGTACTGCATTTATGTATTGCAGAAGTCAGTATGTGGATCCCAGCAGAGGAAAGGCTATGTGCCTTCTCTTATTTTCTTTTGGATTTCACTGGCAAGAGAGGTTAGGAGTAACCAGAGATCAACTGTCTTGTACTTCTATATGGCAACTTAGTGTCTACCCATCTCAAAGTGCCTGGGCACAGACTTAACCAGACTTATTTCCACCATACAGCAGAGCTCAGCTAGCATACATTACACTCTATTAAGTGGTAAAGTGGCATCTGCTGAATGACGTGCATGCACCAGGATAAGGGAGTATGAGCTACATTCAAAGCTGATACTTAAGACTGCATTTATGCTCAGCAGACTGATGAGCGATTCAGACATCCTACTAGTCAAGGCTGCCAAATCCTGCTCAGTTAAAGAGAAAAAAAATTTGTGAAGTCTAAGTTAAACAGACAACCTGAATCTAACGTGGTATTTCTACTGAAGAATCAACTAAGATGAGGAATCCCTGAGCAACAGGGGCAGGTGGTGCTACTTACTTCCACTTACTTTACTCACAGCTATCTTGACACTGCTTCATTACTCTGATGGAGCTGGCAGCACAGAGTCTGTCCAAATAAAACCCCAAATGCTTCCACTCTTGTTTTCCCTTCTGACATAACAGCTACAACAGCTAGCTTCTGACGACTGCACTAGCAAGAACATTATTTTCCATGGTTCAGCACAGCACATTTACCATTGTAATATATGCATTTCCAATGCATGTATGTTCTGTTTATTTAGTGTATGTCTATGATTTAACCCTATGCTTGTAGTATATTAAAAGAGCAATAATATGTTAGAATGAAAAAAATAGGAGACTCAACACTCTGTCAGGCTATACAACAAACCAGAACAAATCTCACCTAAAATTAGCAGTATCCGCATCACGTTAGGCCTTCCTCAAGTTTCTTTTTTGAATACCTGAGTGTTTAATATCACTACAAAGACTATGTGTGTGTCTAGAATTCATTTTAATAAGTTTCACTTTTTAGTCCCATTACAATGTTTACATATTTTTAAGCTGGGTATTTAGCCTCTGCATGCTTCAATAGCTCAATTGCGTTTAAAATTACTAGTTGGAATTTAAACGTTTTGGGAGGAAGTTTTACACTAGGATACGCTACTTGCATTTGCTATGCATCTGATACAGGAAGAATACTATGTTCGTTCCCTTTCTCCCTACTTTTTTTTCTCCTTCAGAAAAAGTCTTTCATCTTGGAAAGAAAAATTTTTAAAAGCCTTTTTTAAAAATTTTTTGCTTAAATGTCTTTTTTTTTTTTAATGAAGTTGCTCTATATTGAAAAGAACTGATTTTTCATTTAGAAATATGCAATCTGTTCTGATTTACTTTCATTTGAATTATCACCACTATTTTCAAATTGTTCAGGTGTTGCTGTATTTGCCTTTGCCTCCCACCCCCCATCAAAAAACCCTACCTACCTTTGGTGAAAGAAATACTGTCTGACTTTATTTGTAATGTTATCGTTGTTTGGCACAAAGCATACTTATGGTCTACACTCTAATGAAAAGCAGAGTCATCTTGCAAACTGCCAGCTTTCTGCACTGACGGAGGCTTGGGGAAGGATGGAATTAAGAGGAATTTAGCAAAGCCCACTGAATATGGTCTGAGTCTTCAATTTGTGGAAGGCAAGACAGGAGGAAAGGGAGTAACTTACACACACACTCTTGCTGCTTTTCAACATATGCACATTGGGGAATGAGCTCGTTTTGACAAACACTTAACAAAAGATGTTCCCCTAAATAGTAGGCGCCGCAGTTTTTTGTCATGCTTCTTTGGATATCCAGAAGATCCAACGATGTGCAGACGTGCCTTTGCTTGGCAGGGCTGAATAGCTTGGCAATGCCATCAGCACCCAGAAACTAGATTTTCCTTGACTTGCAGCAAGTAAATTGTTCCATTGGGCATCATGTTTTCAAAATATTTCTAGCACATATTAAATAATCACTTGACAAAGTACTGACATGTTCTCATAAAAGTGGAAGCTGGCTCCATGACTTCCACCTCTCAGCTAAAGTACCACTGGGGTTTAAAGTCAGGATTTCTTATCTGCTCTCTCCCTCTGACTCAAATTCTTGTTTACACAGAGTATCACTTCAACAGGGGCGGAGGAACAGCTCCAGGCAGAGCAGCCAAAAGTGTCTGGAAAGGTTATTCACCTGGGAATTGGGAAGTATAGGTTTAACTTCCTGAAGCAAAGAAGGAGATGACATCTGGCAGACACCTCTTGAAAGAAGGCTGGGGGTGCAATGGTGTAGTTCAGAGGAATAAAGGTAAAGCCCTACCCATCTCCACAGAACAGAACCTGTTCTGAGGTCCCGAGCTGTGGCCTTTGAGTGGATAAAGTTACACCTTTACAGCTCTCTCAGGGAGACAGGACAGAAGTTTTGGATGAAATTCCAGGTTATCCTGTTGTCTAGCTCCCAGCTCAGAGCATGGGGTGTTCCTAACTGCTGACTTTCTCAATATATTGTGTAAGGAGACCAAGTGCATCACTCCTTACTGATAATCTACCTGGGAGACCCTGTCTGTCTGACTCATCTGGGCTAGACAGACTGTACACAAGGGGATTTTTAATTCTTACAAACAATGAGGCAAGAATTTCAGAATCACTTAGAAAACTGGATTTATATACATGGGTATATATCCATATAGAATATACCTTGTACATCTGCCCACAGATGTTTTTTCTAGTCAGTAAACTAAATTTTTCTAAGAAGCAAAAGAGCAAACCCATTACCACTGTAGTCTCAGAAGCATTTCTATCAGTTCCTGAACTTTGCTGCATAAATAGCTGATTGAGTTGATACACTTCAGAAAAACATTCCTATGGTTTAGCACATACCTTGATTCATCAGAACCAGGCTTCCTGCCAGCAGGGCCACACAGTTGGTAGGCTGGTGGTTGTGGAGGTACTGGAAGCCCCATCCACGTCTGTATGATGTTTCGTACATATATCCTGAGGCATTGGCAATTACCTCAAGAAATCTCTCCTGTTGAGTCTTGCTGAGATAGCTGTATAAGAAGTCATATGCAGTGGCAAAACCAACTAAGGAGTGAGCAAGAGGGACTTCATCCCACGGGGCATCCTTCACTAGCCTGTCAATAAAGAAAGATATCAATTAATTGAGTTTCATCTACTTCTTTTTCTCTGTGATCATACTGTGAGTTGTGTATGACTTGATGTCTCTGAAGATAGGCAATTAATGCTGAATTTTAACACAGTAACGAGTAACTTACCAAGTCTCTGATACCATTTTTTTTTCTTTCCAGTGTGTAACACAAAACAGAGGTAAAATGATGCTACTACTCAAAATTATTTCACAGGAACTACCCGCTTGTATCAAATGATTACACTGAATTTTGCAAAATAGTAAATTTGTACCAAGAAAATTCATAATGGAGGTAGAGGCAGTGTAGAACAAATATTTCTCTTAAATCAAGCATTTATTGTGTATCAAAGGCTTTAGTTTTGCAGTACTTACAGTACTTCAAGCCCATGGTTCTACAGAAAGGGAAATGAGAGGGAATACATAGTGAAAAAAATCTTTGATAAACTGAACAATGAACAGTTGTTTACCTATCTATTGCCTTCTTTCACTTTGTTTGCAATAGATTTTTTATTACAGAAATGAATTTTATATTGTTGAGATGACAGAGTGCAATCAGTGGAAATTGTGTTGCGCTCCTGAAGACATGCACCTTCCCTGCTTTAACTATTCTATGACTCCATAAATATGATTTCATCTTAATTTATGTAAGCAGTAATGTGACCAGATGATCAAAAGAGCAGGATTCAAAAAAAAAAAAATCCTCATTCTGCTCTAGGAATATTTATTTGCATTCAAAATGCATGAATGAATGACTTAAAAATTATTACCAGCAGCCTAGGGCACTGCAACTATGGTAAAACACAATATATACGAGTGAGAGAAATGACCTTTAACTTTTAGTTCAGTATTTCTAACATCACTGGAAAACCTCAAATTAACTTGGCACATTCACACCTGTATGTAAGGAAAGTTTCTGTATGCTATTCGATTAGCTGAATTGCCAGCACTAATTTTAAGTGTTCACCTTCTCTCAGCTACAATCCCATTTTCTGCTAAGTGAAGTTATGCATTCAGTTTTCCTTTTTTCAAAATGAAATATTTACCTCACAGATTTTTAATTAAATACATGAATGCATTCAGCAGGATTTGAACCAGGGGTTCTACTGGACTAGAGTTTTTTGTTTGTCCAATTTTTTCCTAGTTAGCACACAGGCATTGACAGAAGATGGCTGTGAACAATACAAGACAGACAGCTGTAAGTGTGGTAACAAGTAACTGTCAAAGCATCAGGAAAAATAGTTCTGGAAATTTATTACTCATCATCTCCATATCCATTGTCTGTGGTTAATGTCAGGAACATCTCGCTGTCATTCATTTTTCTGGTCCAAACTCTAAACTTACCAGTGAAGACTTCCAGCCAGGTACAGGAAAATTTCTTACTTATGTTTTCACTTAATTCTTTTGCTAAAAATTACAGACCTGTAACCCAAAACATTTACATGCTTTTCCTAGATGCTCATTCTTTTTGCATTTCCAGGTAAACTGGAGGAAAATGTAGCTGAACAGATCAAACAACTCTTCTGATTCTCCAGATTTATTTATACTGTGTCATGGAGGCACAAAAATTGAAAAGCTGAGTTAACTGGTTATCCGTTCATCTCAATTAATCCTCTGTATCTCTCTTTCTGCATTTTCATCTTTCATTACCACTGAAAAAGTTCTTAAAATGTTGGTAGTCCTGTATGCAAATATAAAGTTGCATCCTATGTTGATGATTTGCAACACTGTGGCACTGTGATTGCTATCAGAAATCCTCTGATACATGAACATACCTTAAACCAGCTGTATCATGAATCCTAATTTCCTAAGTGTTTTTAGTTTTGCTTTTCACTAAACTATTGTACATTCAGAAATTAGCATTCAGATGGGTACAGGAAGTATCACTTTAAAGGCCTCTGTCTGGAACAGTTACGAAATGAGGCTAAGCTATACATTAGGGGGGAAGAAAAAAACCTGACAGAATTTAAAACATTTAATTCAAAGTTCAGTCTCCTTGTAACAGCCTACGAATTGCTAATTAGAATGTGCTTAAAGCTATTTAATGATCTTTATGTGCCTTCATCTTAAATGAGATTTGACAGTGGAACTGATTTATTGTAACTTTCATTTTGAAGATGTATGCTAACTTTGTTCCATTTCAAATGCAATACTGTGTCACATTCTATAGTATAAAAGAGATTTGTATAGTAAGTCTTGTATAGAGTTTAACAGAGAAGATGCACACAAGGAACAGAGAAAATTAAAGATGACAATTTAAAGACCCTCATTTCTAAACATACAAAACCACAGCCAACATCTGTTCTTAAAATGCAACTCTCTTGAAGTAGTAACTTTTCAGCTGATACAAATCAGGGCACCTCCATTAAGCCAATTTCGATGGGAACAAGCAATGTACATCAGTGTAGAACATGATTCACAAGAAGAACGGTCAAGTAGCACGCATTAAATGCTTTTTGTATCTAAATTACACTCTCATTTTTCAAATGTATCTCTAGTGTCAGATTTGATAAACAGCCTGGCTGATAAACTGTGGGAAACCATGATGCCATAGGCTAGCACTGAATATATTATGTGAAAAAAGGAGTTTTCAGGACAACCTATTAACTACTCTGCTCTGAAGTACTGACAAGAGTTGTCTGTATTTACAAATTAAGACAGGTAAAAACATGCCAATGCTTTGCATTGGAAAACAGGCAGAAAACAGCTATTTTCTAAGCCTCTCAGGAGTAAAACTTAACATCAGATAGTGTGAACCTCAGCTTAGCAATTAACTGTGTCTAAAGACAGCAAATATCCTTTACCTAAATGCTGCATTAGCCCCTTTGGTCTTTTAAAGGTATCAGATGTTACCAAAAAAGAACCCAAAGTAAATAAAAACATCTATAACGGATTCTTTAGTATAGAGCAACTACTTAGTTGCAAACATAAGCACTTTTAGCAGACAACTGTTCCAAAAATTCCAAACCATATTTTAAAGTAACAGCTAAACCATAAATGCATCCCTACAGAGAGTATTTTTTTATACTTCTATACCTATATCTGTATTTGGAAGAGGTCCTTTTCTGGAAAATTGAGAAGGTTTGTAAAAGAGCAAAAGTGATGGTTTGGTTTCCTGCCTAATGATTAAATGCCATAAACATCCTAGCTCATATGCATCATTCTGCACAAAGAACTTCAGTCTGGACAAATTCTGTGAATGGCACAGGACAAATAAATGCCTGGGTATTCTTTTAAGTTCTCTTCATCTGCATCATATAAAATATTTTTGTTATTCTATTTTGAACATTTAGAGTTTGATATAAATCCTCCATGAAGAAACTGGATAAATAAGGACATCATGATAAGGTTGGTATTATGTATAAGTAGTATGGTTTTCCTACATGTGCTGAGAATTTTTGCATGTTGCAACATGGTTATCTGTTTTAGATTTGCCACATTCTGCAATGAACAATGAAACTGAAGAGGGAGTTAAGACCCAGCTCTTTTAGTCATCAATTTATGATGTCAAGAACCACCAGGCATGCAATGCATGTCCAAGGCTAGAAGTGTACATAGCACTTCCACTAAATATGATTCTGTGCTCTAAATACATGTACTGATTGTATACTATTTAGGATGGGAAGTGAAAATCAGTATCAACAACAAGACCAACAAGAAATATTGCAGTAAAATTACCACGACCTCTCAATTTCTTGACGACATTAATGTCTCCTCTCTCAGCAGAAATAGTTGTCTGTATTTTTCCCTCATTTCTGTCTACTACTAACTACTTCCTTACTGAAGCAAGAAATAGCATTTCTCTAAGAAATATAAGCCAAGAGGGAAAAAATACTCTCTGCCAAGTTCAAGGCAGGATTTAAATCAAACTCTCATGCTTAATCGAGTTCCATGATCATGGCGTGTGGGATGTTTAGAATCGCCTTTATTTCATTTTGTATCCAGAATGTAAAATCAAGTTGAAGCAAATAGGAAAATAACACACTCTAACTTGAGAAACAGAATACCCTCCAGGCACTGTGAGATCTGATTTCTAGCCTCAAGGTTGGTAAGTAGTATGGCATCACTGCATGCAAAATGAAGCATTAAGCACATCCTGACACATATATTACACAAGTAATCCACATCCTGAAGTTTAATGCTCCAAACACTCAAATGACAAATTACTTACTGCAGAATAGCTCCTGGAGTTTGAGGGCAGAATAAGCTAATGATTGAAGGAAGCATGTCAGTATTCCCTTCTCAGTACTGAGCCTCTCACTCTTACTAGGGGGATGCAAAGGAAATGAGTATTTTCTAAAGACAGGTGAAAATCAGTTGAAGGACAGCCCTCTAGTACATTTTGATGCAATTATCTTAGACAGCTAACAGCATGGTAGAGATTAATGCACATTGAATGTCAATTGTGGATAAAAATGTGTCATGTAATGGGGCCAACTGACCTCTTGATCCTGAAATCAATGGTGTAATTGTACAGCCTTCTCAATGGCAATACTTTGGCACTCCACACACCCTTGCTATTGTTCTGACCCACTTCTGGGGGAAGGAGATACAGCTTTACACCTCCAGTCAGGCAAAGGAGAGAAATATTTTTCTGTGTCCATAGGGAATATACATACCAAGAGGGAGTATAACCAATGGAAATGGGACCACCAACATTTATTTTATAAACTTGACTAAATTTTCAGTACTTTTCTTAACAAAGCTTCCAAAACAAAATATTTTCCTGTGCTCAAATAGAGTATTTTCTTCACTAATGGAACAGAAGCTTCCAATTTTTGTTTTGGAAAGAAAAAAGAAAAATCCTTGAAAAAATCTCTTTCATCCAAAGCAGCCTCTCAACTTCCACCTTTTCCACATTTTTCTAGTTGGCTGCCAAAACAGAAACCCCATTTCTGCATAACCTAAGTGCTCAGTCATTTGCAACAACAAAAACACTAAGCATCATCTTTGAAAAATTATTTATATTTCTGGTGTCTAAACAAGAAATAAACAAACTTGTCTTGTAAAACAAGTTTTTCCCATGTCTTTACCGGTTGCATTTCGGCAGCAGCCACTCTGACATGCTCAGGTTCATTGCAGCTCAGTTCACAGGGAGACAGCCAAAGGAGTGGTCAATTGGAAAGGGTTACATTCGTATCAATATAGAAAAAAAAGGCAACATAAAATGTTGTCTCAACATTTTTCAGAAGTTTTAAGAGCTTACTATAAAAGTAGGGTTGTACTGCCTAGGTGCTGAGAAGGCAACTGGAACTTTACTCCTTTGGAAACTTTCATCTACTTTCTAGCCTCATTTTCTCTGTTTCCCCATAGGTCTATAATCATCATTCCGCTGCTTCTGAAACTTCTTTCAGATCCTCTTCTCTCATTTTTAGCTTTGATCACAAGAGAGTCCTTTTCACACTGGGCTCACTCTTAGTATTAGTTATGATACTTCTGTGTTGACACATTAATAAACAAGAACTGAGTCTGTTTCAGTAATTCTCTGTGCCATATTAAGCAGACACAGGAGTTTCATTATTATTTCAACAGATTAGCTCTTTTAGCAAATTTTTATACGAGGCATGCCACAAAGTGAGCTCCCTGTAGCTATCACAGAACTTCAGCACCCAGTTATCTCCTAGAGATCCTACCAATTACAAAAGAAGGTATAAAAGAAGCTCTTCAAAATCCAGCTGGACATTTAATTTCAGAGTCATGCACAACTTCTATTTTTAAATGCTACATATGAAAAAGATAAACCCAGCATGAGGGTTTGATATTTCACTTACTAACATAATATATATTCCAGATACCAAATTCATCCTCCTACCCTTCCTTTTTTTTTTCTTCCTCCTTGTAGGAAGCTATCTCATCGTATCAAGCTTCTTTTATGCTAACTTCTATGCCACAGTCTTATAAAACTCTAAGTTTTCTTTAAAGGTGACTGTTGGTGGATTACTGGAAGTCAAACAGATGCCCTAAATCTGTGGCGTCAGCACCGAGAGTTGCTTTATCTCAGTTCAGCACACATGAATTTATTTTAGTTACACATCTATCTACACATTTAATTACTTATATTTATGTATTTTTACTTTGTAATCCATATTGTTCAACACCAAGCACTACCTGGATACTAACAGCAATAGTCCTACAGCACGCTTCAATACTTTTAATAAACAGGGACTAACAGAAGGCCAAAGGATTGCTGTTTAACAAGAAATAGCAGAAAGGTCACAGATTTGTTATGCTGAAGCCTTCCCTTAGCTTCTCCTTACTTGCTGCTATTTCCTTGGAATGTTTGCATGTGCTTGACAGTAATTATCTCCCCTATGAAACCCACCGAGCTGGGCTTACTGTCAAATCCCACACCTTACTGTACATTGGTAACATATTTGTCTTTAAAAACAGTGCGTCAACTGTGTGCAAAAGAAAAAAAAAAAAGCCAAACCAGAACCCTCAGAAATTTCTTGTTTGGCAATTGCGCATGGGGACATCTTTCCTGCTACTGTAAGAAGGGTGCAGAATTCGTGAACCTACATGGTATTTGTTTACAAGGCGGGCTTAGCAAAGATGAGAGTTTTTTACTGCTTTGTCCAAAACACAGAATCTGACTGAACTCTCATTTCTGCACAATGTGCTACTCCAATTACATCACTCCACTCAGTGCAGGAGCAAGCCAAGGCAGCATATGGAAAGAATCACAAGTACAGATCCCCTCAGCCAAAACTCACTTCTGGCGGGGAGTGCTCTAGGGGCCCGTCAGAGATAAAATGCCAGAGAACGCATCCATATCCTCTGTTCTCTGTAAAATAAGATAATACACCTCAAATATAAGGACAAACTTTCCTTGAGACTTTAGACAGCATCTAGATATCAAATCCCAGGAAAACCAAGTGACTTATTTAACACCAGCTTTTAATTTTTACAGATAAAACCATTAAAGTCCATCTATTTTCACTGAAATACTAACGCGCTCCATTTCCTCACTCTTGCTAGTCTCCAAAACGTTGTCCGTTCCCACATTATTTTGGGTGATTGTTATAGCTAGCTATTAGCCATTGCCCTTTTGTTTATTTTAAAATGTAAACCTATTCCAGGATGTAGCAATTATGGATGCTCTGTTATGAGCAGCATGCCTATCAACATCTGTTGTTATGACAAACGGCTCAAGCTCTGTTAGCCTACATGAATGGGAACGCAATGAAGGGTGTACTTTGTTATGTGATATAAAATGACTATTGTAAGAGATGAGAAAAGACAAAATCGCTTAATTACATGCCTCTTCCATGCATGTATCAATTACCAGTAGACTTTCTCATAATTGTATCCTGAGATATTGAACCACATTTAGACTACTGAGTATTCCCACTAATGTAAAGATGAAATTTAAAATGTCAGTCTTCTTAATCTTTTGGCACTCTGGGACAAATAATCAGTGACACTTTAAACTATATTTATTTTATCCAGCTACTGCGCGCACAACCAAAATCCACTTTTGTTTTCTGGTAAGGCTTAAATTTTATTTAAGGCTGCCACAAAAAATTAGACGAAACTCATTCAACTGGATTTTTATTTTCTTTTAATTCTAGAGCTATTTTAGAGTCAATGCCATGTCAGCAGAAGTAAAAGAAATCCAGATTATACTGTTCAAAGAACCAAGCTGCTGACAAGGAACCTATATGAGCACCAGATTAAACTTTCCAACTTTTGTCAGTGACAAAAACATTTGGGCAATTTACATGGCAGTCTAGGCACCTACATTATAGAGGAAGTCAAGAGAGAGAAAAGTTCCTCTGATTTACTTATTAATACCTCTCTGGACAAGCCCTCTTTACTGATGGCATAAGGAGTTTTGGCAGAACAGTGCCCTAACAAGCAAAGCACAGAACCTTGATTAATCCTTGATTGTTTGGTGAATTACATGTCTACATCAGAAGGGAAAGGTGGGAAAAACATGGCTTCTCTTTTACTAAGGTAACACAAGATACTTGAGAAAAACAGGATTTTGGGCAGGCAAGTATCATCAAGGCCAAGTGGAAATAGGATATTAGCTCAGTTCCAATTGCTATCTGCTCAGCTGGGACAAAGGAGAGCATTATGGCAAGGGACAGAGGGACCACAATTTTTCCAGGGCAGGAAACATAGGACACAAGGAACTGAAATGAGGTTACTGAGACAGTAAGTGAGACATCAGAAACCAAGACAGAAACAAGTAAGTTCCACTACTTGACACTTGCTCCTCTGTCTTATTCCATTAAAACAGATGGCCATGTAACTACGTGTTTATACTACCCACAGCAAGTTAAGAAAAAGTGCAAACAATGAAACTAGGAAGGAAAGTGTTGACTTTGGAGCAGTCTGTAGGTTCTGCTGGAGATGGTTACACATCCTTGGATTCACCTCTACCACTCTAACCCTTTGCCAGTGTGCCAGGAGAAACACAGAAATCATCTGGAGGAAAGTAAGACTGAAGCTTTGCACTTCTGTGCTCCAGTGGAAGATTTTGGAAATTGCCACCATCCTGTTGTGCCAATACTTTTCTTCACAACTCCCATGTGTCCTCTCTTCTGTGACATGAGAGCAACTTAAGCCCAGTGTGTCCTTCCTCTCTCCCACCACTTCTTTTGTTCTAGTTCCTGTGTTTCTGTGGCAGTCATATTTTAATACTTAGTATAGGGGAACCCCAACACTGTAATGTCTTTTAAATCATGCCCACCAGGAGAATATGGATCCCAAGTTGTGCTGGCTCAAATCCAGCATAATTCCGGTAACAGTCCATGGATGGATGCCATTTATAGGATGCTACTAGTTGGTCTTAGCCCAAAGAAGGTAAGGAATAGTAATTTGAGCAATGAATACTGTTTGAACAGCTAATTCTTCTTCTTGTGCTGGCTTGAAATATGACTCAGATTCCTGCTGAGCTGCTGCCACCACAGAGCTGTAGAAAGCAGCTACAGAGGGGAGCAATGCCCCATTGCAGCTCCACCTCACTGCCCTGGGCAAAAGGCACGTTTCCATTCTCTGACCTCCTCACAGTGGCAGCAACCCTGGGCCTATCTGCAAGGCACAGTGAGTGCAAGTGCTGCAGGTGGGGGGGGTAGAAGAAATGTGTCTGCCTGAGGAAAAAAAGAGAGATAAATTGCTGGCAGGTCTGAAAAAGGAAGATGAGTAGGAGGAGAGAGACCCTGGGGTTCCAATTGCTAGACCAACTCCTACAGTGAGAACATTAGCTTCTGTCCCCATAGAAAGAGTGTGGCACAGTGAGGACAGAGTAACTTGTGGATGATAACCCACATATAGGTTAAGTTAATCCAGAAGGTGGTTATGAAAATGTAAGTTGCTCAGGCAGTTCCAGTAATCAGATGGACAACCGTCTTTATCATGTCCTAGTATGTTTTAAGGAGAAGCCCAAGAACTGTTCAGCCAAGCAGAGCTGCAAGTCTGAACTGAAGCTCAGACAGATGTTAAGCAGGCCGCAGAAACTCAAAAGTCATTTTTACCTACACCTATAAATTTTTCATAGTTCCAGGTCCCCTTCCCTGAATTCTTTCTAAGAAGATATTTACAAGTCTGGGGAAAAAAAAAAAAATGAAATACTAACACTTTTAGCACTTTTGCTACAAATCAGATGAGAAACCCTGCCTTCTGATTGGGAGTGGGTTTGGATTTTTGTTGTTCTGTTTGGGGTTTTTTATAGTGTTTTTTTACACCTTACAGCAATTAGGGTGGTACATAAAGGGTCATGCTGTTTCTTTCAGCATTAATTTGCTACAGGGTAAGTCCAGTGAAGGTGAAAAGCTGTGTGCCACTGCTGGTCCAGATGAGGGTAAATGCATTCAGCAAGTTAGTCGCTGTTAAAGTGAACGCTAGAACAACTGAAATGATATAAGCAATTCACTCATCCACTCACTCCTCCAACTGCAAGCAGTTTATATGGTAAGAACAACTTAAAAAAAAAAAAAGACAAAAATCTACCAACTAGGCTGAGCCGCCATCCTCTCCATGTAATCCTTGGCCATGTTGATGGCCTCGATGTTTTCAGGGTAGAGTATGCAGAACATGGCCAGGGCCCCAAGGTTGTTGCCATAAATCTCATTCCACCGAGCACTGAACTCCTTCGGGTCCCAGGGAGGAAGGTACTCCAGGGGATTTGACAGCATCGTTTGTACTGCTTCAATCAGACGAGCTGCAATGTGCCTGTGTGTGGTGGTGGCCTGCAGACGCAGAGCCTCCATGTCCCCTTTGGAGAAGTAGAGCATGGGGTAGCTGTCATAGTTGGCATTGACAAAAGGAACCATTGCTTCCAGGTCCTCCCTGGTGCCGTAGACAAAGGCGAAGCAAACCACGTGTATGAAAAATACACTTGGGGCTCCCCGTGTGTGAGTCCTCATTGTGGCATCAGATCTCCAAGTTGCAATGGCAGCCAAATCATCTTTGAAATATCCTACGGCAGATGGACATGAAAGAGAAAGTTAGAAAATGAATCCATGAGACACTGTAACTCAGCATGCTCTCTAGGAAAGACAATTCCATCTTGATTTAAAGAACCCCATGCATTGTCCCAGGTGGCTTTCAAGTAACTTCTATATGAATACTTCAGGCGAAATAGCTACTGAGCAATCCACCCTAAAGAAAAACCCATACACCTTGAAGAAAGCCCCTCCCTCCCAAATCCTTCCCTCTAGTAGCTGGTAGGAGGCAAAGGAACACAGTGACAGCTCTTCTACTTGAGATTTCAAATGGTGCCTAATATGAAGCAGTGATGACTGTACTAGCAAGCACACATGGGCGGGAGGGGAGAAGGAAGGGGGAGAGCCAAGGAGCTTGTGCTGGCAGCAGCTAAGCCTGTGTGCTGTCTTGGCTGATGTTAGCAGCTGGAGAAGGAAGGATGAGGAATGCTGGAGGTTTGTGCCGGGGTCATTTTATACTGTGCTTGAGGCCTTCGGTTCTGACACGTCCTCAGTTTTGGTTGGGTGGCGGTTTCTGGGTTGTTTTTTTTTTTTGGGGGGGGGGGGGGGGGGGGTGTGTGGTTTGTGTT